>CABHPQ010172852.1:0-44334 GCA_902168405.1 Peromyscus aztecus
GATGCAGCAAGCTCCAGGTTCTGTGCTTACTCAACTACTCAGAGGATCAGGTCAAAATGTCCAAGGACCGTCTCGTACCTGGATTTGAAAACAATGAAACAGGATGCTGATTCAGGTGCCCACATCCACCCCAGTGGACAGATAACGGGCCACCTCTGAAGCCCCTGACCCAAGTGGTGTAGTTGTTCCTAGCTCTCCCTTTTCTCTGCAATGATGCACCAGTTACCATGGTCATTGCCGGCACTCAGAACCTGCAGCTCGGACACACTCTCCTGCAGTAGTCTGGACAGCTCACCTTCCCGGAACACGTGGTAGTAGCGCATGAAGGCCCTGGAATCCGGAGCATCCTGCTGCTCCTCCGCGTAGCTTGGGCCTTTTGGTTTGGAATCTGTAGAGTCGAATGCAGAAACTCTCCTTAATATTTTTCTGGCAGAAGGATCAATGACGTTGTCTGCAGTCACACTGTCTCTGGTGTCAGCGATGTCCAGAAAATCGCCGCCCTCCTTCCTCCTACCCTTTCCTCCCCGGTGTCCACTGAAGTTCTCTGAAGTGCCGGGTGCTTCCAGCCAGCCCAAGTGTCTTTGAAAAGATGGGTCTCCAAACACCTCATCTGAGTTTGGTTCTTTTGTTGAAAACGTCTCCTGGGGATGTAAGTCTAAGCTGGGGTGTCTGGAAGGCTGACGGGACACAGTGCTATTGGCCCAGCCCTCGGTGGTTTTCATGGGTCTGGCTCTTTGAGTTTGCTTCCTCAGGGTTGATTCATCCAAAGACCTGGAGAAAAACCAGGAGCGGAAAGATTTTCCAAAATTGTTATACAATCCGTTCGCTTCCTCGCCTTCCTTCGAAACATCTTCACAGCAGGTTGTCGCCGTCGCAGGCCCGTCGTCCATGCTGTGGGACCGCTTGGAATCGCACCTGCCCTGAAAACACACTGCGCTGCCGCACGCCGAGCCAGGACCCTGGTGGCCTTGGCTCGTGGGATGCCCACACGGATGCCCCCAGGACTGGTGGGATTCTGAGAGGCGCCGGGAGCAGAGAGCATGGTTCCACGGCACCAGCACGTCCTGCTTCTCAAAATGTCTGTTCTTCTGTTCCATCGCCCAAACGTAAATCATCAGTTGGCCTCCAGGAGCTAAGACCCTGGCCATTTCCTTTATTGCTCTAATTCTTCTTTGTCTTGTAGAAAAATGATGTATGACTGAAAAAGGAAAACAGACCAGAAGAACGCTTAGAGCTCACTGTGCATACATCATAGGCACAAACACATACATAGTGATGTACTTCCACAGAACAACGACGAAATTCTGACCTAGAGCGAGCCTTATCTCGATAAACTGGAGAAACAACAAGGGTCTGTATACTGAGTGGTCTTGATGCAAGCTAGAAGTCATCAGAGGAAGGAGCCTCAGCTGAGGAAATGCCTCCTTGAGATCCAGTTGTAAAGCATTTTCTCATTTAGTGATCAATGGAGGAGGGTCCAGCCCGTGGTGGGCGGAGCCATCCCTGGGCTGCTGGTCCTGAGGTCTGTAAGAAGGTGGACTGAGCAAGCTATGGGAAGCAAGCCTGTAAGCAGCTCCCCTCCACGGCCTCTGCATCAACTCCTGCCTCCAGGATCCTGCCCTCTTTGAGTTCCTGTCCTGACTTCTGTCAGTGATGAACAGCAATGCTGAAGTTTAAGCCAAATAAACTCTTTCCTCCCCAACTTTCTCTTTGGTCATGGTGTTTCCTCACAGCAATAGAAACCCTAACTAAGACAGTCTGGCTTTCAGAGAGACACATTTTTTGGCTTGGGCAAATTTTTAAGTTTCTTCAATTCCAATAAGAAACCTAGAGAGATATAATGTGCAAGCTCTCTTCAGCTCCAAAGCCTGTGGAATTTGATAATTGGACAAACAGATGTAACTGATGTGAATTACTGAAATATGAAAGGGACATTAAGTGAGGCAGTGTTCTCTGGTGGAGTCTATGAGATAATTCATTGTTTTACTGAATAACTAATATTTCCATAGAAACAAAGGATGAGCAGCATGAATCATTGGTACTAGTAATAGTAATAAAAACAAATACAGTATAGTAAAAGATTAAATATTATTTTTTAGCTAGATAACACAAAGAGAAGTCAGCTAAACACAAGTTCAAATGCTTACTTATCATTTCTTAAAGGTAATACAATAATTGTGTATGCTTAAAAATCAATTTATAAGTTATGGTTTTACTTTTAATCCCTGTAACGTCAAAGGGAGATTCGAGCATTTTCTAAATAGAATCCATCAGGGAGAAGACTGGTTCTAAGTAAAGCTGAGAGACTCCAACTCTGATGTGGGCAGCCTTGGCAGGGAGCAACTGAAACTGTCCTCTGGTGCTCACACCATTTAGCGATGATTTTAAACTAGTGATCTCTGAGGTTTACTTGTCACAGAGATGCATTGACTATCTACAGGGAAAATCTGCTATAGATATAAAAGTTTTCAGAGGGAGATCACTCAACAATACAATTTGTATTATTTTCTATTATTATTATTATTATTGTTACTATGTGTGTGTGTGTGTGTGTGTGTGTGTGTGTGTGTGTGTGTGTGTTTGTGTTTGGGTGTTTTGCCTGCCTGTGTGTATGTACGCCACATGTGTGCAGTGGCCAGGAGTGGGCATTGGATCCCTTGGAATTGGAGTAATGAACAGTTGTGAGCTGCTATGCTGTGTTCGCTGAGACCCCAGAACACAGCTTCTGAGGATAGTGACCACTCACTGCATTGATCTTGTAAAGCCCAAAGAGGGGCAGGGGGAACATTAAAACAGGACTGTTTTCATGCAATAAATATCTCTTTGTAATAGACTAATAGGTCTCCAGTGTTCCAGGATTCTACCAGGTTTCAAAGGGTGCTGTATTCTATACGAAACAAAGTTTTCAATTATTTATTGATAAATACAGAATAATTTATTTTTAATTATAATCTTATGCAGAAAAGTGACTCTTAATGTTTTAAATTTATATTTAACAGGTAGTGGGTAACAGCTTTTAAAACAAATGTTTTAAAATTTTTATTTGTGCATATGTATCTGTGAGCAAATGCCATGTGTATCTAGGTGTCTATGGAGACTAAAAAGGGTGTTGGATCCTCTGGTGCTGGAGTAGGCAGTTGTGACCTGCCCAACCTGGGTTCTGGGAACTGAACCTGGGTCTTCTGCAAGAGCAGCAAGTGCTCTAAACAGCTGAGCCATCTCTCAGGCCCCAAGCCAAATGTTTTGGGGGAAAAAGAGGCTTAACCAGGAAACTTTCTTCACACATGCCAAACGTGCTATATATACACACACATACATGTTCTGTCAGAAAGCACTGTGAATGTCACTATAGGAAGATCTGTCTGAAATGTCACTGCTGAGAAACTATGCGGAAATTTTAAAAATTAAAAGAATATTTTTGCTTGTGAGTCATAACCAGAGCTTAAAGGCAAAAATAGTATTCCGTATACGCACTCCATATATACACTCCGTATATGTACTTAGAGCAGTTTTCCTGTGGAGAGGCTAAAAAATAACTTGAATCCCAACTTTTGGATGACAGAACCAAATGGTGACAGCGGATTTCCGTTAACAGCCTGTCACATCTTATATTTTATGACTTCCTGTTCTTTAACTGTGCCAGTGCGTAGGTCTCACTAAGCACCCGGAGCTGATGGGTTTAGCAGAAAGCGGGTTTTAAAACACTAGTATCGCTGAGTTTTGGAGCCAGATCATTCCTGTTGTGGGGGAGCCACCCACTAGGTGACAAGAGCACACGTCCACCTGTCCCCTGTGAGTCCTCAAAAATGTCACCAGACGTCGTCATTCAGTGTCCCTTGGAGGGTGGGGGCTGGGAGCGATAGAGCGCTACTTCAGAGCTGCTGGTGCAAAGTGGGTAGTTGATTTACACCAGTTTATGTTGCTGGCTTCATCTAGACTGTTTGCCGAACTGCTCTAAAGGCAGGGAGTGTGTTTTTTGTTTTTTGTTTTCCGAATCTGCCAGGGAAGTGTGATGGGTGTATAGCCAAGTACGACAGTTGTCTCTCTGTTATTAAGAGACTCCAAAAAGTAAGACAATGGGGGGGGGGGGGGGGGGAAGATATGTCCTTGCGGCATGGCGAGCAAGAAATGCCAAAACACGCAATTCAAAATAGGGAATAAGTATATATGAATGCAAGAGTCTTGAAATTTCTCAGAATGTTATCGCGTGACCTTGTAGCTGCAGTTCCTAAAAGCATGTTTGGTTTTTTCATTTAAAGGGGCATTTTTGTTTGACTTATTTATCTCAAGTCAGCACCTCTCTGTGTCCTCCTCCCGGTTGACCTCAAACTCATGATTCTCCCGCCTCAGCCTGCACAGGACTGGGATTATAGATATGTGCCATGATGTCCATCGAGGGAGCATTTTCAATGAAAAGATAGTAACGGTGTGCTAGTACATTTCTGCTACCATAACAGGATGCTGAAGACTAGGTAAATCATTAACAACAGAAATTGATTTGGCTCATGTTTCCAGGGGATGGTCATTCCCAAAACCAATGGGTCAGCATAAGTGAGGGCCTTCTGGCTTCATCCTAATATGGTTTAGGACACACATGACAAAGAGAACTGAGTGAGATGGAGAGGGGACATGAAGGGAGCTTGGGGGGGGGGGGAAATCCTGCCAAGCTCATTGCTATGCAGCTATTTCCTATGAATTGAAAACTTCTTCCTGGAGGGAGAGGCAGACTATGAGCCCCTCGCTGAGATTATACAGAGTAAGCCATTGCTGAGGGAAGGGGAGACTCCAGATGTGGAGTTCCCTGCACGGTGTGAAGCTTTTCATGAGGCAGCACCCATGTTGAGTGGGATTTTCAGTGGTAAGTTCCTTTGAGTCATCAGTGTGTCCATAAGTAATTCCTCTTCCATGCTCCTGTCTGAAACCTGACTAAGTGCACTAACCGACCGTGGGATGCTTCTTTGGTCTGTACTAGAGTCCTTATCTGGGGTTCACCTCTCCTAGGAAAAATGGTATGCACATCTCTCCCCAGCCCTCCGGTTTACAGGGTTTTCTTGTGATAACTAACCCATTTCCATCATCAGCTTTCATAGGTTCAGGAGTGCCATGGTGAATTCTAAGGTAAGCTTTGGAAGGGCCACATGAGAGAGTGGCATGCTCCATTTTTCTACACGGGAAAGGCATAGCCTCTAAGCTGAGTACAAAGAAGAGTTCAAGAAGAGATACGGAGCATTTCTCAAAGGTGGAAAAGGTATCGGCAGCCTCCCCTCCCCCACAGTAGCTGAATGGTGCTGGGACAGGCGCCTTGTGGACCCGAAAAACCAACATGAGCAGAAAGAGAGCAAAGTCTCCATCTCCTCCCGAACTCTATTTAATTTCCAGTTCTTTAGGAAGGTGACCAAAGAAAAGGCTTTCCCCACTAAAGATTCAGAGCACAGCATGGTGCTGCTTCAGTCAAAAAGAATCCTTTGTTACGTCTGTGTCAAGACTATGTCCACAAGGAAGTCACTTGGCTCAGATGTGGTCCTGCATGATTGGATTAGCACCATCATTAAGAGTCCAGCAAGCTTGATATTCAACCTCTTCCTCTGTCATACGGGGAATGGGGGGGGGGGATGAAGGCAGCATCCATCTGCAAGCCCTCCTAATGAACTGGCTCGGCTGGTTCTCTGATGTAAGAAATAAAAGTCTATTGTTTTAAAACACAAGAATCCATGATATTTTGTTATAGCAGCCTGCATAGACTAATGCTTACAACAAAGTGCACCTAATAGTTTCAAGAGCAGGAAGTAAGACAGTGTAGGGGAGGTTCCCGTGGCAACCGGCTTTTACTGTTCCTGACCATTTCCAGGGTTACAGACACCCAGGCTTGAATCCTCTCACTGTGCAAAGATACGGTTCCCATTTGAGGATACCTAGCAACCTCTCATCTAGTTCAGGAAAGCATAAATTGTATTATTCTGGACTTTTTTTTTTTTAAATCATGAATGGTAGTCAGCTTCTATAAGATCACCTTGCTTTGGTAAAGTTTGTTCCATCGAAAGTTTAATTTAAAAATGTGTTGAATCAAGTAATCTGCTTTGCAAAAGATTTTAGCACTTTAAAGAACTTAGTAGAGAATGCCTTTCTTTTTCTCTCTTTCTTTTTTTTTTTTGAGACAAGGTCTTACTATATAGCCTTGGATGTCCTAGAACTCACTATGTACACCAGGCTGGCCTCAAACTCACAGAGATCCACCTGCTTATGTCTCCCAAATTCTGAGAATAAATGTGTATAGCACCATGCCTGGCTAGAGAATTCCTTTAATACAGGTCTTCCTACACATTTAAGGACAACCAACACACTGGACGTAAAGAAGACTGGGTAAAGTGAGCCCATATATGTGTGCATGTTTCAGGAACGGATTTTGTTCTTGTTATTTTGTTTGCTCTGGCATTCAGTTTACTGGGAAGATAGACTCACCAACAATGTCTAGAATTAGGAACACAAAGACAAGACCAAAAGTGCAATCTGGGACAAGACAGTGCCTGTCTTTTCCAGGAACTTGAATAGCAGTGAGTGACACACCTGTCCAGGGGGTGTTATGGTGGTATGGTATTCCCCAAAATATTGTGCACCCTAGTAAATGTATTTGGGGTCAGAGAACAGACAGTCACTAGATATAGAGGCTAGAAAATGGTGGCACTCACACCTTTAATCATAGCATTCCAGAGGCAGAAATCCATCTTTTCAAGGATACAGCCAAACATGGTGACTCATGCCTTTAATCCCAGAAAGCGAACCTTTAATCCCAGGGAGTGATGGTAGAAGGCAGAAAGGTATATAAGGCGTGAGGACCAGAAACTAGAAGCATTTGGCCTGGCTAAGCATTTGGCTGGTTAAGCTTTCAGGCTTCTAGCAGCACAGTTCAGCTGAGAGCCATTTGGATGAGGACTCAGAAGCTTCCAGTCTGAGGAAACAAGACCAGCTGAGAAGTTGGCCAGGTGAGGTTAGCTGTGACTTGTTCTGTCTCTCTGACCTTCCAGTATTTACCCCAACAACTGGCCTTAGGTTTGATTTAATTAATAAGACCTTTTAAGATTTCTGCTACAGGGTGTTCAATATATTAGTTCTAGAATTTTTTGTTAACAAAGGGCACTGTTGTGACCTGTTGTTTTCAGTAACATGACACCTGAAAAATCTACTTTATTTCAGGAGAATCTGGCCTGATCTCAATATAGCGAAGCATATTTTCAATGAGTAAGAGTCCTAACATTCTTCATGTACATAGTAAAAAAAAAAGGGGGGGGGGGCAAATCATCAAAAACAATACAATAATAGCCTGAAGGTTTTAAATTAAAACAACATATATGTCATAAATGTAGGCCAGAGTCAAATAAGTCATGCAATAGAATATACATATTTTAAAATGAAGTAAAATGCATTGCCTAGACCTCTACAAAGAACGGACATTGAGTCACATGATTGGCCTGACAGTGTTTTGTCATGGCAAAGTGTGATTGTGGCCTGGCTGCCTTACCTCCTATGGAGATGATAGCATCGAAGCCCTGGTCCCTAAAGGGGAGATTAAGGTTGTCACATACCATGACTTCACCCCCTCTATTCCGGGCAATCTCTACCAGAGGCCCACAGTAGTCACAGCCCAGGGTATGTACTTGGCTATTCACTTTAAGATACTTCCCAGTTCCACAACCTGTAAGAGAAAAACCTGTGTTACAGGCTGTCCTTGCTGGAAAACGCAAGTTAATTTGTCCTATAACAGCTAAAGAAACTTTATATTAAGTGACCAAGACACAACACTTCAGCGAATACTTACATCATTTCATACAGAAGAGAGGACAGTGAGAGTATGGAAAAAAAGAAATAATATGTATGGAACATTTATTTATTTATTTATTTATTCATTTATTTTGATTTTTTGAGACAGGGTTTCTCTGTGTAGCTTTGGAGCTTGTCCTGGAACTTGTTCTATAGACCAGGCTGGCCTTGAACTCACAGAGATCCAACTGCCTCTGCCCCCAGAGTGCTGCGATTAAAGGCATGTGCCACCACCGTCCGGCTGGAATATTTACTGAGGCAGTGCCCATGGGGCACAACACATCAGCACAACCTAATCACATGAACTGGCCTGTCCCTGGGAAACAGATGCTCCAACATCCAGAAACTGAGGCTGACAGTGGGCAGTCGGTATCTTTATGTTGATGTACACATTTCACTTAGTGTGTGCACTCTGCGACTAATGTCTGCTCCAGTGACTTTTACCAGTTTCTGACCGTGTTAAACAAACTACTGCTAATGACTTTTCAATGTCTAGAAATCACAAATGTAGTTTTAAACATATGAACGTGACAGAAAAAGAAAGTAGCATCTTTTCCCACGCTCTCAGGTTAATGCTAGGTACAGGGCATTTCTGTTAGGTCAGTCTATAGTGCTAACAAAGAGTTTAAAAAAAACAGGCCATTTTGGACATTCCTTTCCTAGCAGCAGAGGACCAAGTACACAGTCCAAAGACTGCAGTCAATCAAATCTTATAGTATGATAGAGAATATCACGAATGACAGATTATCTTGAAAAACAAAAACAAAAACAAAAAACCCCACTTTCTATTATCTAGCACCTGCTACAAAGTTCTTTTTTGAGATTGGGCCTCACTGTATTGCCCAGACTGAATTCCTGGGTTCAAAGAGTTTTCCCATTTCAGTCTTCCAAAAAGTTGGCACGCTAGACGCACGCCACTGCACCTGGCTCCTGGCATGATCTTCAATCTCAAATATGTAATCCAGGTCCGTCCCAGAGGTGTTTGAAGAAATCAGGTGAGCTGTATTTTGTATCTACTGACATTTCTTACTTAGTGATTTTTTTCTGCAGCACAAAAATATCAATCAACATTCAGATGTAAAGTTTTGCTGCTTCGGAATATTAAGTCTGGGGCAGTCTTTAATAACTCTTCCTTAGCACACTGTTTTCCAAACGACAAGCCAAGAAAAATGAAGAGAAGGTTCCCTGGTACCAGCTGTGATAGTGGAGGGGAAGTGAATTTAAAAAAAAATATGCTTTCCAGTGTTATTATTTCAATATAAATGGCTGCGATTAGATTCTCATTTTAGATCTCACAGCCGCTGTTCCCAACGATTAGGAATAAAAGTAGCCGCTATTTGAGGACAGTCACAGGGAAAATAGAAATCACATTGCATTTCAAAGTTGAAGTCCTGTCTGTGTCAAAGATGACAGCCCCATTTTTAGAAATATCCTGAAAATTCACTTCTCCCTTTATTGACTTGCGAAATGCATTTAGAGGCAAGAAAGGGAAAATCTCTTCAAAGATTCCGTTAAGAATATTTATTGTCATAAATCACGTCAGATAGTGGGGGCTATTCAGAAAACCATTGGTGACGAAGAGGCTCAGGTCTTTTCTCTTAGTGACCAGCGCTCTGATACTCTCAACTCTTCCCATATTCGTTTCAAACAGCATCACTTTGAACAGAACCTCCGAACATGAGGCAATTGCTCGTTTCTAAGTGCACACCCCTGAGATGCTGGTAAGGGGTGAATGTTCACATGACCAGGAAGTCAAGTCCATCACTAAACCAGGTCTCCCCAGGATCTCAGATGGAACCTGAACATTCATGATATCATGGCAAACTCCAGTCTGTAACAATTACGCTCTCTTGCAAAATCTCCTTAATGATAACCGTGCCCAGGACTGAAGACAGACACCAGAGAGTATCTATATGCTCACATTCTTCTCACTTTTGTCCTCTGTACCACAAAGTGTCTACAGAAGATAACAGAGCAAGGCTCCAATTCATCAAAATCTTTTAGGTCAAGATGGGTGAATGTTTTCTGAAAATAACAAAAATGAATATTTTTTCTAAGGTTTGTAGAAAAAAACTACCTACTTTTTATACTTGGAGTTGAACCCAGGGCCCCACATTCTCAGATCAGAAACAACTACATTTAAAAAATTAGTTCTTTGTTAATATCTCACCTAAAAGAGTTCTTTTTCTATGTTTTTCTTCTAAAAATGACAAATATTATGCACATTTTAAATTCATTTCTTGGGTCCAGGATTGAGGAGATCTGTCATTGGCCAAGCGTAGTGCTAGCCATATGGGGATAGTGTTCTTAACTTTTATTGAATCGAATGCAAGAAAGGCCATTAAAGAATTAATGTCAGTGAAAGACAAGCATCGAAACTGGGAACCCTGACAGACAAAAGTCAGGAGGAGTCTTAATTATTTAGGAATTTATTTGTGTTATTATGTTCACAAAAATACCATTTTCAGTGCTATTAGGGCGGGTATTTCTGGAATTATTTATGAGCAGGATCTTGCTGAAAAAGAATCCAGCTCTGCTCTTTCTCTTACTTTATGAACAGATCTGGGTAACGACTTCAATCCATACACTGCCCTCTATGCTGCATGCAATAGACGTAAAATGGACCAGCCGATTCTGGGTAAACTGCCACGACCACATGGGTCTCTTGCCATGCTTCCTGGATACGTCCCAGTGTTTCTGCTGTTGAACCATTGAAACTCTGGTCGTTTATGCTATTCTCTGTATTTCCTTAATCTCCGTCCTTCAGGCTTCCTGCTTGGTATGGGAGCAGACACCTGTAATCTCAGCTGAGACAGGAAGATGGCCGCTTCAGACCATCTGGGCTATATAGTGAGATGTTCTTCCACCCCAACCCCTCTGCTGGGTGTTATAAACATGATTTGATGATGGTCTCTGCTGGATGTTCTAAACTGATTTAACGATGTTTTGCTATCTACCTGCCTCTTCTGTCTAGCTATTTGTTCTTGTACTCTTGCTTGCTCCAGACTTAATAAGCTCATCCATTTAAGCCATGAGTACAGCTATCATAGATCATATCTCTGGACCATATAAAACAAGGGATGTGAAGGCAGTTTTTCTCTGTCTTCTTCCATGCTGAGGCAAACGTGACCATTTTCTTTCTTCTTGTGCTGTGTGTGTGTGTGTTAAAAGGGGGGAGGGAAGGGGGAGGGAGATGGAGGTGGAGGTGGGGAGAGACATGCTTTCTCTATCCCAGCAACTTGATTTTAATTTTTATTAGGATATGTCATACAAAGTGATGGTTATCATTCATATACACCATACACTTTACCCATATTATCCTAACAATTAGCTGCAGAATTAGCTATTCCCAGGAGGGAAAAACAACTGAAATAGAAGATGAGTCATGGCTTTCTAATTAAAAACTTCTATTTATATTTACAGAGCCCAGTGCACTCAATGATCTACAGAAAACAGCAGACTATGTATTTGAAAAAACAGACCACCCGAAAATTATCTCATGCCTGTCTTGCTGATATGGCTTCTTTGGCATTCCTGTAAAAGCCTCATGCCTACAACCCCTAGCTGGGAGGCCTGGTTCTGGAGAAAGTGCCCATCTTTCAATTTTCTGCTTTATTACTAACAGCTCTTCCCTCTCCAACCAGCCTTCCCATTTATCAGCTAAATCCAGCACAGTGAAATAGAACTTTCCCAGTCAGAACAACATCACTTCTTCTTTAATTCAATTTTACTTTAAAATATACCTTCCTTTTCTAATCAAAGCATTGCTGTTTACTGATTTGTTTAAATACAAAACCACATACAATTCAAATAATCCAAATGGGCAAACACGTATTTCCTATTGATGTAGTGAGTGATTTGTACAGAGGGATTCAGAGACTACCATTTATCCTATAATTTATGGCACCAAAAATACAGGGAAAAATTGTCTGGTAATGTGGTACCTTTAGCCTGGATACGATGAAGCTTTTAATTCTGGGCAACATATTCATATAGGTGAACATGCAGTATTTTGAAAGTGACAAAGGACTGATGTATGACTGTATACTCTACAACCATCTGTGGAATCAAGAAAGGGAAATCCAGCCGTACACATACCCAGAGACACAAGGTTCTTATAGTCAAACAAAATTGTTCCAGATTGCAGAGTAAGCTGACAAGAAGGGTCGCCTCTAGTGTGGATGACTTGGTGCCCAGAGACTAGATATGCTGAAATAGTTTCTTTCACTGGGTGTTCTTGGAACTGAACCCAAGTATGTAGATTACTTCCCAAGTATTTTTAAAGCACACCTTAATTCTCCAACTTCATGCAATCATTTGTTCATAGCCTTTCGTCATTTGTCTTTGGGCTTGTTGGTAGTTTTTTTCTTTTTTATCTTTTGGGTTTATTTCTCTTGTCTAATTGAACTTGTGCATCACTTAACCAACACCTCACCATTTGCTTCATCTTCCCAGCCCATCCCTGCTCCAACCCCTGGTAATCACTTCTCTACACTCTGTTTCTGTCAATTCAATGTTTTTATGTCTCACATCTAATTGAGATCATGTAGCCTCTGTCTTTCTTTGTCTGGCTTATGTCAGTCAGCAGAACATAGTCTGTGTTCACAGATGTCGCAAAGGATAGGATTTGAGGCTTTTATACCAAGTTTGATCATTAGACTTTATATAGTCACCTAGATTTTCATCTTAAAACTTTTTTAATTTTATGGGATCGAAGTTATTAATACAGTCTTTGTGCATTGCTGACGGATTCCGTATTTGCTGATCATCTACCTGCTAAACTTTACTCATAGCCCTAAAATCGGCCTTTACACCACGTGCGTGGTCATCCAGGCATGTACACTATCCGGCAACAAAAAAGTCTGAGTTGTTGTCGTTCTCACATTGTTGTCAGGGAAGAAAACCAAAGTGGAGTCATCGGTTCTGGACACTTAAAATGAGTTGCCAGGCCCCTGAGCCATCCGTTTATCAGGCTTATGACAGGCGAACTTTTGAACTGAACTCTCTGGTACCCATCCAGGTTCATGTGGACCTCATGATCTGGTGCCAAGTGCAACTTTCTGGGAGGAATCCTGCCAGCTTTCTAAAGGTCTGTGAAACCACACCTTCCTCTCTCCCACTAAACTGCCCAGAGACAGACTGTGGCTAGTTCCTTTCTTGTAAACTCTTACTGCATCTGCCGCAAATCCTGGCCAAGAGAGGTATAATTGGCAGCCTCCTCACAGTTTTAGTTACACCAATGATACTTTTGTAAGACCTAAGAGCACACCCTCACAGCTACCACAATTTGATATCTCCCACATTGCTATCCTCATAAAGCCCAAACAAATTCTTCTCTGCTCTTGACTACCTAGTTTCTATGTGACTTTCTCACAATTTAGTTCATACCTAAGCGTTTGTACTCTGTGTGTGTTTTGGCTTTTTTAAAATGCACTCCTCCTCCCTGAAGCATTCTGTGTTCACTGATAGTTCACAGATAGCTACAGTGTCTGTGGGCAGAATACATGAGACAATGCATTGTCCAAGCATGAGTATAATGCATTGACTGAGAGTTTGGTGTTAACAAATCAGAAATATACAGTGAACAAGACATCCTTAAACAGAAATACAAAGAAAGACAGTAAACTGACAAAAATGTGTGCTCAGTATGTATCTGAACCTTTACAGATGTTTTCTCAGGACAGTGAGCTGGTGTTCACCAATCCAGTGTTTACCATACATTTAGAACACACTACAAATAATGACAATCAATTCGTTTCTTTTATAACTTTTTTCTTTTAAAGCATGGATCAAAGAAGTCTGAAGGTGTAGAGAAGGACTACTTGTCTTAGGACTACTTTAAAAACAATTTCACTCTCCTTTAATAATTTCATTTTCTTACACTTTAAACCTTTGCTTCATTTTTGAATTTATTTTTGGGCAAGATGTAATAACAGCACCATCTTATTATACAGCTATCTCAAGCCTCCTGAGTGAATCACCCCTTTCCTCCCTACCTGTATCAAAGTCTTACACTTTGCATGGACAGTGGACATTAGGAGCCCTGAACTCACTTCATCCTCTGAAACCAGATACCTTTCTCCCTTTTGTGGTACTGGGATTCGAACCCAGGATTCTAAATATGGAGAGCATGCGTGCTACCCCTCAACCACATCCCCAAGCCCAAGACATCGTATTTATTTTTAAAAACTGACACACTAGATTAAAGATTTGCCCTAACAATTCAATGCCTACAAAATAAGGGGAGGGACCCATCAGAATAAAGAAAGGGTATAAGACTTCATTTATGATCTCATAAGTCTGACTCTTTCATAGACATAGATGGGATGTCTCAAGATGAGCCAAGTACACAAAACACGTCTTACAAATGTCAAAGTCTCTACATTGGAAACCGCTAATGTCACATCATTTCCATCCTTATTTATTCCATCCATGATGGTTGATTTTGATGGAGGATGTGCATAAAAGCTAGAATGGATCACTGCTTTCTCTGAATATAGGTTGGGAGATGTTTCCTGCTTGATGACGTTGATGATAAGAACTTTTGCTATAAAGTGAATATTCTAGAGAATAGCATGTTGCTAACACAACGTTGCATTTCTTGTCAGAATGAAACTGAGATATGAATGGAAAGGATAGGTACAACTGGGTATGCATCACACCATGCATGGGAAAACAAAAGTCTGGGTTACCAATGTCAGCAATGAGGCTGCCTGGCTTCTGGTCCTGCAGGAATTGGCGGACTCGTGGCCAAGCTTTGTTCTGCAGGTCACTGAAGTAGGGGGCTGTGCTCTCATACACATCATGCACATGCTGCTTCTCCAGCTGGGCAGCTTCAGGATCCATCCTAGGGAAAGCAGGCCAACACAAGGCAGGCAGGTAAGAGAATGAACCAGACATAGATAAAGGGGGGGGGGGGGGCATAGACTTCCTGATATTGGAAAGTACAACTGCAAAAGTTATGCTGGTCCTTGTACTTTCTTATAGCTGCCATGAAACCTTCACCAGAGCCTCAATATCATCACCATCACGTTAATAAGTGCATAGTGTTCATCTACCCACTTTCAGAAACCAATGGTTTGGGGATAGGTTAATCATAGTAAGTTTCTGCACAGGATCAATTCTCCATTTTGGAAGCACGGCCCACATTAGTACCAAATGGTTTCATTTCAATGAAATTCTGTCTCATGCTAGGTAGATTTTTAAATTTTGTAACAGGAAGTTATCACTCCAAACAAGAAGCCATGTGAGGTTGGGGAGACGACTCACTTGGTAAAGTACTTAGATGGAGATGGCTGGATCCTAGCCCAGCAGCCTGGCCTGATTGGCAAGGATAGCACCTGAGGAATGACACCTGAGGATGACCTCTGGCCTAGAAACACACACACACACACACACACACACACACACACACACACACACAGAGTAGGGTGGGGACACTTCATGAATTCTACCCTTTTAATGTCCTTAGATTCCAATAATTTCTCTCAGTTCTTTGGTTCTTCTTTTTGAGTAAATAGCTCTTGACCTGAGCTGTTTCAACAGCCTGAGAACAGATTATCTGGCACTTCAATTTATTTATTTGTTTGTTTGTTTTGGTATAATAAGCACTTTAGTCTACTTAGTTGAAATGTTCATCCAATCATGTTGCTTCCCAGCTTGGGTGCCTTCAAAGGTCTTTATAGTGGCCCATTTAAGCTCATCTGGCTCAGGAGACCTTGCAAGTGCCATCCCTGATCTGGCCTCAACTCCTCTCTTAAGGTTAATGTCTCTCTCTCTCAACCTGTAATAACCAACAGCCCAAAGCCTCCCAGATGTCACACATTCCAGGTCAAACCAGAGCGGAGCAGATCCTGAACCTCTCCTAGCACAGGCATCCCCTCCTCCAAGAAGGATAAGGGCCAGCGGAAAGGATGAGAAAAATACAAGCGCAGCAGCCAGGTCCTTGCTACTGGGCACCTGCTCTTCTAATTCTACTGCGGTATGAAATTGAGGAATATCTAAGAGAATTGGGTAGGGGTTCAGAGAGTGGCTTTTATCAATCAATATGAAAATATTTTCAATAACTTAGGAGACCATTTGGCCCTGTGGGTGCCTCTAAAGATTTCTTGTGTCTGTTGTGTGCTCTACACAGGTCTGTAATAGTTGTTTGGACAGGCCTCCCTCACTACCTGGAGAGCAGAGGTTTGTCTCACTTAACGCTGAATCCTCAGCACTGAGGACACAGAAGGCCCTCACAACTGAGAAACGTTCATAAAAGTAGCACTGGCTTTGGTGGGGGAGGAATTGTCACCCTGGGGAATGTGGGGAGTGAGGGGACCCAATATCTGTAGTCATGCACATAGCAGTGTGACTAGAGAACATATCACCCCTGGGAATATATAGTCTGGGCCCACTGCCACCTCTACATTGGGAAATAAGAAGTACTTGGGTATCTACCATGTTACTTCTTTGTAAAAAGTAATGCCACTTCTGTATTTTAAAAGTACTTTGTGGGCTGGATAGGAGGCTCAGTGGTTAAGAGCATTGGCTGCTCTTCCAGAGGACCCAGGTTCAATTCCCAGAGCCCATAGGGCAGCTCACAACTGTCTGTGACTCCAGTGCCAGGAGACAGAATGTCCTCTTCTGGCCTCTGCAGGCCCCAGGCACACATGCTGTGCACAGACATACATGCAGACCAAATATAAACTCACAAAACAAACAAACAAATACATAATACATACATAATAAATAAATTCAAAGTACCCTGTAGGGTTAGGGAGATATCTCAGTGGGTCAATCACTTACTGAGCAAGTTTGAGGACCTGTGTTTGAATCCCAAGAAATCATGTGAAGCTACCATAGTAGCACATATCTGTTACCTGGGGCTCGTATGGCGAGAGGGGGAGGGCGATGAAGACAGGAGAATCCCTGGGCGTTCATGGGCTGACTAACTAGCCTGAGCTACAGCATCAAGACAAACAAGGTAAAAGGCAAGGATTGATACCCAGGCTACCTTCCGACTGCCACATGTGTGCTGTGGCCCTTGTGAGTCTACACTCACATCTATCCATGGACACATATACAGATATCTCTGGAGAGAATTTTGAATTATGTGAGTATTCTGCTTCTCATATGTTCACCCACCAGTTTCAGTATGCCCTACTGATTCTTCCTTGAAACAATGATCCCCCTAATTATCACCAAACGAAGACCTTATCCTTCTGCAGTTATGAGGCAGCCTTAGTCTCTGGGGATCTGCCCAGAGTCCTTAGGAAGATTTGAGCAAACTCCTGTGGCAGGGTAAATCTAATGAAACTTGTCTCCAAGCTGATCCAGCTTCTATATCACCTTCAATTGGGGTTGACAAAGTATTTATAATGGCTTTACCCTTCCATTATAGGAAGCCTTGAATGAGTAGAGTTCTTAGTGAATGTGTATAATTTGACACGGGCAGGTCCATGTCAAGAACCTAAGACCCAGAAGAAAACGGCAAAGCCTCCCCACTGGCCCCAAGCCTGGATGAGGCTCAGAGGGAAATGGCAAAGCCTTCCTTGAGTCCGTATGTGGATGTTGACAGTGTGTGCAGAAAATGTCCACCATAGTTTCCTCCTCATGGATATTTACAGCCTGAACACTGCTTCTCTACAAAGACTTCTATAGAGCTCAGCTAAACCTGCCTCCTCCACAAACACTCGTTAACCTGTAGGCAATAACCCTGCCTCCATGTTCAACCCCATATAGTAAACACACTGAGCTTCCAGGATGCTGTGGTTTCTCCATCCAAGAGCCCAGGGCCACCTGACCCCAGCTATTTCTGTCTGTGTGTCTGTCCACATTTTGTCATTCCCTTACTACCCAACTCAGGTCCATCTCTGTAGCTGTACAAGGACTCAGCTCTCCGCACAGGAGGAACCTCAGGATAATTCATCATTTTCTTCTGTTCACTCATTTCTTTGTTTACCTGCGCATGTGTATTGTGTGTGGTATGCGTGCTTGTATATCTGCACGCTTGTGTGTGTGTGAGCGGGTGTAGAAGCCAGAGGTTGACTCTGGGATGTCTTGTTTGATGACTCTCCATCTTATATTTTGAGGCAGGATCTCTCACCAAACCCAGAGCTTGCTGATCTGGCTAGTCTGGCTAGCCAGCTTGCTCTACAGACCCTTCATCTCAAGCTGGGTCATAAGCATATCCACTCACACACACCCTAGCATTTACATGGGTGCCGAGGGCCTGAACTCCTATTCTTCTGCTTGCCTGTGCACCATGGACTTGACCCGCTGAACCCTCTCCCCAGCCCCTGCTTACTTGTTTTTTAAGTCAAAAATCTCCATCTCTGCAACTGACCTGTTTGAATGACATACCCCTTTTAGGGAATCAACCGGGCCATCTGTGTTGGAGAACCTCAGGACAAGTGACACTAACAAGTACAAAAAAGCAGTTGAAGTGGCCAGTGACACAGACTGGATTTCTCCCAATGTGCATTTTTAAGAGTGGCTTCAATTCCACCACAAGAACACGGCCCACAGAATCAACTAAGCAGGGCTCAGAGAATGAACCAATAATCAGGGACCCTGGGTGGGTCTGGCCTATGTATGGATCCCCTGCATATACATTATGGCTATTAGGTTGGTGTTCTTGTGGGAGTGGGGGCTATCTTTGACTCTTTTGCCTGCACTTGGGACCCCTTTCCTCCTACTAGTTATGAGGGTTGTGCCTAGTCTTATTGTAACTTGTTATGCCACATTTGGTTGCTATCCCTGGGAGGTCTAGTCTTCTTTTTTTTTTTAAAGGGAAATGGAGGAGGAGTGGAGGGAGGGGAAACTGTGGTCAGGATATAATGTATGAGAGAAGAATTTTTTTTAAATGGTGAAAGATGAAATACCAAAGTTTTTTTTTAAAAAAAGGGTTCCAATTTAAGTGCAGATTGTCTAGTTCCAAGTAGCATCCCTTGGAGACCTTTCTCTGAGCTCTCTCCCAAATTGCCTGGCTTCTACTGAAAACAAGTAACCTTGGAGACTGCTGTCTTTAGATGAGTGAGCAGAGTGAATCCATTTTGTTTTTATCGTATCAGACGCAGGGTTTAAGTGCTGTAGAGTCAATTAATGATTGTGAATGTGACACTTTTGAAATTCTGTGGGTTTGAGTTTGCTGTATAAATTTCTATCAGAATTTTATGTACGCCGAATAAGCAAATTCCTCCTGGGTTTGGTAGCTGATTAACTAATAGGGCTAGAGAGGCAAACCAGCAGTGAATTCTAGGGGAAGCACAGGATATGGAAATGTGCTTAGCCAAGCTTCCTGTCTTGTGTGACACCAAATTCCAGACCTGCACAATATTCCAGATCAAAAGGATCAGTAGCCAAATCTCCATGTCTGTATCTCCCCATTGAAATGTAAAGGCTCACTAGCATGCTATGGGCTTCAGAAAAAGAGTCCCAATTGGTTTGTGAAATCATCCACTTCTCAAAACCATCGGACCTATGCTGTTCTTCCTTTGTTTCTCAGCTTCCAAGAGAATAATGTTCTGCACAAAGTATTTGGGAGAAATGTTAGGCCAGGGATTACCACTTCAAGAAAGTCCCTGAAACAAAGAAAGTCTTTCCAATGTAGCTAGAGTTTTCCTGGTCCTGCCTGGCCCACGGTCAGGACAAATCTCTCTCACCCGCCAGTCCCGCAGCTGCTCAGACCCAACCAAGTAAACACACAGAGACTTATATTACTTATAAACTGTATGGCTGTGGCAGGCTTCTTGCTAACTGTTCTTATATCTTAAATCAACCCATTTCTATTGATCTATAAGTTGCCACGTGGCTCATGGCTTACCGGTATCTTAACATCTTCTCATGGCGGCGGCTGGCAGCATCTCTCTGACTCAGCCTTCCACTTCCCAGAATTCTCTTCTCTGCTTGTCCTGCCTGTACTTCCTGCCTGGCTACTGACCAATCAACATTTTATTTATACAGAGTGATATCCACAGCATTCTGGAGTACCCCTGTTCATCCATGTTATTTCAGCGACCCTTGTGACTGCAGGTTCTGTAGAAGAAAGCAGAGCAGTGCTGCCCTCACTGGTAATCTTCTCTGCTGTGCTGACTGGAGCCAGGGTGAAACCTAGCCCAACAGAGAACAAGATCCTAGGTGGAGCTGGCTCAGCCTTCAGAATTGGAGCCAAAGGACCAGGAGAATCCCATGAGCACAGGTGGCTCTGGATTTTTGGAGTCCAGTGTGAACCACGCACATGTAAATGAAACAAGAGAAAAACTGTTCTGCAAAATAAATGTAGCTGGCGGGTTTAAACAGCACGAGAAACTGTGGTGTTTCATAGGGACCAGAGGTAAAAGAGCAGGAAGAAGGGACAGCCTACTCTGTGACCTAGTTCTAGCTTCTCTGTGGGGTCTGGACTGTTGCCTCAGGGCCACTTTATGCCAAGACAACAGTCACTTCACAGTGTTGGCCTGCCCTGAAGTTCTTCAGTTTCCGACCTGGAATTTCAAGTGCATTCTAGTTAGCCTTAAGATATTCTGCCATCCAGCCCCATTGTGTTTCCTGCAATTCATCTTCCCTAAGACAGGCAAATTGCTTCTTTTTATGCAATCTGAAGGGAAACCAGAGTATTAAATTGCTCCTTTTTAAAGGACAGAACATTTAGAAATGATTGTTTTACACTTCAAGAAAGGAGTGTTCAGGGATACTGACAGCTAGTGTTAGTAGTGAAGCATCTATAAAACAACATCACTCCTGTAGAAACTAACAAAATCAAACATGAGTAATAATAATAAAATAACAAATATGATGGCAAAACCAAGCAAAATTCAATGGGTGAATTAACTTCACTGTGACAAGATACCTAACACAACCAGCTGAACAGGAATAAAAGTTGACTTTGGTTCACACTGCCATAGACACTTAGCCCGGTTACTGTGGGCTAATTAGTCAAGAACATCATGGCTTCGGACATATGGTTAAACAGAGCCATTCACCACATGGTAGCCAGGAAGTCGAAGGAAAGAGGTCGAGGAAGGGGCTGGGATAAAGCATATGCTTCACAGGGACACCCCTACTGGCCCGACTTCTCCAACCAGGACCCACCTCCTATAATATATATATATATATATATAAATGTTTTGTAATTATAAAAGTATAGCAGGATAAGACTAAACAAGTGAGATCAGTGTTTGTCAGGGTGTGGAGTAGAGAGAGAACTGGGAGGTAAGAAAAGTTCCCAAAGTGATGGAAATATTTCATGTCTTGATTGTGGCAACAACTTTATAGTTGTTTGCTATGGTTGGTTTTGTTGTTGTTTGGTGGTTGTTTTGTGCGTGTGTGTGTGTGTGTGTGTGTGTGTGTGTGTGTGTGTGTGCAAGAGAGGGGAGGGAGAGAAGGAAAGAGGGAAGAAGGGGGCACTCATGACAAGAAAGTAAGCAACTGTCAGGCAGATGCCTAGCTTAAGTGTCCTCCAGGCTGAGACGTGTTTGGAGAGCAAAGGTCCACGTGCTACTCATTGGTGAGTCTGGAGAGAAGGGGAAGGAAGGGAGAGTTCATAAGAAGCTATGTGATGAAACTCGGAACTAAGTCAGAGTTTCTTCTCAATGCAATGAGAAGTGGTTTTGGGTTGGTGAGGTGGTGGGGGGGAATAAGACAGCATTGCCTACTCTAAAACATCATTCTAGGTATAGCTAACTTTACGTAGTATGTCAAGCCCTTCTGAGAACTCGAGTCTTGCACTGCTTGGGATGGACGTTTGATGTAGCTGTAGCTGCGCATGTGACCTACATCCCTGGATACAGTCCCTGGCCAGGGTGAGCGGCTGAGACAGGCTGAGATGGGTCCTTCTGCAGGCATCTCAGTGTGGCGCTAAACAGGAAGTGGCCTTGCCTCTGATGTCAGAGTTGGAAAGAAGAAAAGGTCAAGCTGTTGGCTCCATCTTTCCTGCCATATGGAAAAGACCTGTCTCCAGCAGAGGGAAGGAGGTCAGGGAAGGCACGCGGAGATGACAGAGGGGATGAGAGGGTGGGTGCAGCCAAAAATCCAATTCCGATCTCTGAGTCTGTGTTCCTGTGGTCCCAGGAACTAAGCGGAACCCTCCCAGGGCCGAGTGGAAGCCTCCTCAATTTAGGCTTGTTGGGTTTCTGATCTTATCACCATCATCCGTCCTTAATCCATCGACTTCTGACACCGATGCTTTTGAGTTTTTGCTTTCTTTCATTTGCAGCCTTTATTCCTCAGAGCATGAAAGAGAGGAGAAGAGATACTGGGAAATTAATAGAGCAGGTGCCTGGCTGGGGACCCGCCACAAGGACATTAGCAATTCCTGCTCCTAGCAGCAGGGTCCTCATTAAGAAATCACAAGTGTTTGGATTATCTCTTCTGCGGGTGTGATTAAACACTTCACCTTCTCCAGCTAGGCAGAGCCATGTGACTGTCTGTGGGTGTCAATCAAGATCAGAAAAGATGAGGATTACTTCTGAGCAGAAAATCTTTAAGCAGCATGTGATTTGCTGGATCTCTTTCCCTTGTCTCTGCAAGGAAAATTTCATTAATTTTGCACATACGAAGGGATCTTCACGGGAGAGCCCATGATGTTTTTGGACAAAGAGCCATAAACATGCGGAGGAATGCAAAGGCCAATGGAACAATGGACCAGGGGAGTCATGTCCAGGGTTGTTACAGAGAGATATGTGTGGGGATGGGAGGGAGCTTGTGGAAGGTAAGGGTTCCTTCAAAATCTCTTGTTTACCAGTCAGGTGGTGGTGGTGCATGCCTTTAATCCCAGCACTTGGGAGGCAGAGTCAGGCAGATCTCTGTGAGTTCAAGGCCAGCCTGGGCTACAGAGTGAGTTCCAGGACAGGCACCAAAGCTACACAGAGAAACCCTGTCTTGAAAAAACAAACCAAAGCTTCGTTTACACAGATTTGTTAGAGCACCAGTCATGGGTCTGTGATGACAAGGCTACTGTCCAGCCATGGTAGGCAGAGAACATCCCTTCCAGGACAACTTTGTGTCTTGCTGCATGGAGGAAAATACAGCCAAATGGGCCTTTTTGAAGTTACAGTGACTTCAGTGTGAAATAGGCAACATATCAATTTGGCTTGCTTGAGATGGTACAATCCTAACTCCTTCAGTCTCAGCTCTCTCTCTTTCTCTTTCTCTCTCTCTCTCTCTGTGCGTGTTGGTCATGAGGAGAATTCAGAGTCTCACTTATACTAGGCACTCTCATCCATTCTCACTCCTACTCACTTGTACCCTACCAGTGACCTACACAGCACATCCTAAAACATACTTAATAAGGAAAGGAAGAATGGAACTTGACAATTCAGTGATATTTCTTTTTAACTTTCGAATTTTGAAACAGTCTTATCTAGGCATGGCTGACAGGCAATAGCCTGCACATAATATAAGGACCAATCTTAGTTAGGATTTCTACTGCTATGAAAAGACACCATGACCACGGCAGCTCTTATAAAGGAAAACATTTAATTCAGGCTGGCTTACAGTTTCAGAGGTTTAATCCATTATCATCATGGCAGGAAGCATGACTGTGTGCAGGCAGACATGGTGCTGGAGAAGGAGAGTTCTGCATCTGGATTGGCAGGCAGGAGGAAGAGAATGCCACATTGGACGTGGCTTGAGGATCTGAGACCTCAAAGCCCACCCCCTCGTGACACATTTCCTCCAACAAGGCTATACCTCCTAATAGTGCCACTCCCTATGAGCCTATGGGGGCCATTTTTATTCAAACCACCACAGTACCTAATCCATTAAGTCTTGATATATGTAGCCATGGAGAAAACTACTCAGTCAATTAAGATAATGGGCATACTCCTCACTCCAAAGTTCCCTTGCGTCCCTCTGTAGGTCAACGCTCCCATCCGTTCCCACCGTGGGTAATTTTTGGAATGTCAAACTTCTGGGCTGAGAAAAAGAGCCAACAACAGCCACAATTTCAAAGGCAAACTCTGGGTATATGATGTAACCATAAAGAAAACAAAATGAAAGGTTTGTTTTCTTTTACTCAGGTATAACACTTCCTGAAGGTCACTGGATAAAAGTACTCAGAAGAGCTGAAAATGCTCCCAGGGACATGGTCTCCCTGCTGGGTCATCAAGGTGGCTGACACTGCCCTTCACCCACAGCCGTCCAAGGAACTCTGGGAAGGCTGTTTATCCCCAGGAACACTTCTTTCTCCAATCACAGCTTGGCATTTATAACAACCCTGGCTTGCTGGCTAAATTTATCATTTTCCCTCCATGAGTTACAAGAAAAAAAAAAAAAGCAGAGTGGAACCTCTATTCTTGCCAAGGCTGGACCAGTTTTCCTATAGTATCTCTCAGCATAGCCACACTTGGACCAAGCTCCAGCCTGTGAAGCTTCAGCAGAACACACTCATGTCCTGTCCAGACCATAGCAGATGTAGGAGCCACATCATGGAGGGTTTTGACAGTGAGTGAGGAATGTAAGCTCTATCCCAGAGGCAAGAGACACTCTTGAAGGATTTTCAATGTCCAACTGTATATGTATCCAATTTGAATATAAACTTAGAATGTGGGCACTGGGACAGGAGATATATGTGATGCTCATACATGATAAATATATAAAACATACATAATATATACACCAACCACATTGCCTCAGACAGTGCTGAACACAGAGCATCACTGAATCATTATGGAGCAAATGAATAAATGGCTGTTTCTTTGACTCTGCTAACCACACAGTAGTACTTTTTACTCTAAGCAAGGAGGCCTGAGGCTGAAGCTGTAAATACTGTTCCTGAGGCCCAGAAAGCCCTTTGAGGAGAGCAGAGTGGAGACTCAGGTCCCCTGATACTGTCTTTGGGTTTACTATTCCTTATCCATTGAGATACACCCTATGCATATAACTGCCACGTATCTTAAACTAGCAATAAACACAAATATTATATATCCCACAGAAGACACAGTATCTAATAAAAAGGCAGCATCAAATTCTGCTTTAAATTTCCAAGATATTGGAAATATCCAGCTGTAATTCTGGAGTAAAAATACAAGTTGATCAGAACAATGGCAAGACTTACTTAGAATAGATAGCCTTTACTGCACTTTCAAACGCATGCTATTTCAAACAAACTCTACATATTACTTACAAAACCTATCATTTGAAAATATGTTTATATCAGGCCAGGCAGTGGTGGCACCCACCTTTAAACCCGGTACTTGGGAAAGCAGAAGCAGGTAGATCTGTGAGTTCAAGGCCAGCCTGGTCTACAGAGCCAATTTCAGGACAGCCAGGGCTACACAGAGAAACCCCGTCTTGAAAAACCAATGTGTGTGTGTGTGTGTTTGTCTCCGAAAAGCACAACCAAATACCAAATATGTTTATATAGTCTTTATTTACTCAGTACACTATTTCCAAATGTTCCCCCTCCCCCACTCAGTGCAAAAAATGAAGCTTCAATCTGCTTTCCAGCATATCATCATACACTTGGAACTACAAGAACCGGCACTAATTAGGTTTAATGCACATGCACACCACCTAAACCTCTCACAGTATTTGAATTATAGTAAGTGCACAGAGCTACTAACCTGAATCATCTTGTGATCACAGAGGATTACTTCTTGTCTTGGTAAATCATGGCTGTTTCCTTCCTCAGAGAGGGACAGTTGTTTCTCATGAGTCTCTCTTAGTAGGGAATATACATGAAAGGAGCCAGAGTGACGTCAGCGAGGACCATCCTTTGCCCTTCACAGGACCCACCAGTCAGTGTGAGTCTCTGATGGGAATCCAGGCCCTACAAGGAAAAAGAAAAACAAGCCACTTTACAAAATAAGAATATCAAACCTGCTACTGCCAGGTTGACCTCTTGACCTCAGTCACTCAAGGAGATGGGAACTACAAAGAAAAACTAATAGGTGGAATGTGCCAGAATTATCAGGGCAGATTGAAAGTCAGTTTTTAAGCTTTCTGTAAAACGGGCAGTACTTTTACCCAAAATTTTAAGCAGGAAAGTATCTGTAACCCAGTGGTTTAATTAAATACACGGTACTTGATACTATTGTTCCACTAAAGGAACGTAGCAATCAAATGACTCCTAATGACCTTCTGCCGTACACATTGAGATCAGTGCTTTGACCATCAGAGAAGCTTCCTCCTGCAGGAGGTGGGAACTAACACAGAGTCCCACAGCTGGACAATACGCAGAGAAAGAGAGACTTGTAACACTCAGTTCTAAACGGGATGTCTTCATCAAATCCTCCCCTCAGGGCTCAGGGAACTCTGCAGAAGAGGAGGTGAGCAAGATTGTAGGAGCCAATGGAGATGGAGGACACCAAGGACACATTGCTTCCCAGACACAACAGGATTGATGCACCGTCACAGAGACTGTGGGACAGGTCAAAGCTGGATGGGTTCCCAGCACTGAGAGGTGGAAATGGACACCTTCAATTGATAACTGGTCACAAAGGAAAAGTTAATTTTCTCAAGGAAGTCTCACCGGGAATACAAACCACACTTAAAGGCAGCCCCATGCCCAGCCGTAGATGGCCGACATAAAACTCACTCAATGGTACTTTTGGAGATTTTTTTTTTTTTTTTCTCATCTTGCTCTGTCAGGCATTTTTCTACCTTACTGGGCTGGGCACACATTGTTCCCTCTAGCTTGGTTGTGGGTGTGTTTTTTCTTCAGGCATTAGTGACAGAGCTGTTAGCTCTCTTCAAGGACTGCTGAGGTCTTCAACGTCTTGTTCAGTAAGAGGAGTCAATGGAAAGAGTGGGAAGAGGTGAGAAGGCACGGGCGAATGACCTGGGTTTTCTGCATGCTCAACACACACTCCCCAAATACCTGTACATACTACCGACTCACTTAGTATTCCCAAGTTAGGATACAAATCCGCCTCTGTCTAAAGTATTTGAAACCTATTATCTCCTCCAGGGTGTTACCAGGTAAAAGTAAAACATAGTAGGATCTATCTTTAGAAGTCTGAATTCAAAGAGTCCTTGTTCTCTGGCAGCCATTTCACATCAAAATGAATACAGTGTCTCCTCTTCCCCCAGTTAGTGGGAAGCCATTTTCTAACAGCAACCTTCTAAAATTTGGGGGGGGGTGAAGTATGTGAGGGAGCTGTACTAGAAGAGGGCCGGCACTTTAAACCACAGAGCAAAGGTAGTTTTAGGGTTAAAGGATTTTCTTTACTGAGTTAAAATCTGCACCATCATTTATTGAACAGAAACTAATGAAGTCTTTTCATGTATTTTCTTTCTGGTACAGATAAAGCACCACGGATAAAGATTAAACAGATCTTTCTCCCATTCAGGGCCCCTAGATGGTCAATGCTGTGATCCACCATCAGAGGGAATGAAAGGGGAGGTGGGGGGTTCAGTCCTGGACAGGGGGTTCTTGTGCTAACTGAAGGACAAGTAAAGTGACGTGAAGCTTGGGGAAGTGGACTGGATTAGAGATCATGAAAAAAACCAAAACACCACCACCACCACCAACAAAAAACCCAAAACATTATCCTAGCACGTGGCAGTTTGGGGCCATGGAAATACAGTCAGTCAGAGAAGATCACAAAGAGTGGAAAGGAATGAGTCGCTAACACCAGGCTGCTAACACTCAACCTCCACAAATGTCAGCGGGTCACCTCTACCAGAGTGGTAGTTCAACGTAATTAAAGAAACGTGAGGGCGCACACACTTAGCAAGAGCGGCCCTGGCAACCGTGAGAAGAGAAGATGAAGGCGCGTAAGGATGCTGCTTCCCACTGTCTAGACTCCAACCTGATAGAGATCAGGCAAGAGTAATAGCTGAGTACAAAGGAGGGATCGAGGACAGACTGACGGATGGAAAGCAGATAGCAAGGGTTGCTTCTGCAGTTTGGAGGGACACACACTCTGTGACTCTTAAATAATGAGACAAGGGAAACAGTCTCATTAATGTACAGAACTCTACACCAAAACTCCCTAAGATCCCCAGAGAGATCACAGTGAACATGGAAAGGAAGGAACTCAAGAGTTCCATCGGAATGCCTGGGAAGCTGGGCTGCAAAATACACAGCCCTGGGAGACTATGGCCCCCTCTATGATTACGATGCCTGCCAGGCATCCCTGCAGAAACAAATAGCAGACTGAAGGGAAGCGAGCAATAGAAAATGTGTTTTGTTTTTCCCTTAAGGAAAACAGACCCAACATGTCACCAAGAAAACTCCATTCTTTCCTTCACAAATTTCAAGGATTCTATGTCTAAATGGACTTCCATTTTGGAGTGGAATATTATCCTCACCATCAAAGTGAGTAGAATAACGTCCAGGTGGGGAATGTGAACATGTGAAGTTATGGGGGGGGAGGGGCGATGTGGACACACACACACACACACACACACACACACACACACACACACACGGAACCAAGAGTTCCAACACAGGATCCTTTAACAGGTTGCTCTTCCACAGGGAATGGCTCGGTCTTCTTCATGGTAACTAGATTATAATTCATTCTGATTTCACAGACTAGAAAATGCCAGAAAAAAACAAGAAAATCAAACGTGGGATTTAAGGGCAGTGGAAATAGAGAGAGACCAGCTCCCCTGAGGCAATCCTTGCTGGTGTCAATTCGACAAAACCAGCTTACCGCCTGTGCAGAGATCAAAGGATCAGCTCTCACAACAGCAGCCCACCAGGAGAGGACTCTGATGTTCTCAACAGCAACCTCAGATGAAATCATTCATCGTTTGTCCACTCTGCTGTCAGGATGAACGGTCACGCAGGGCTGGGGGATGGGGAATTGTTCTACAAAGAGATTTTAAATGAAGATCAGGGTGCCTGACTAGAAAACAACAAATGCACAAATAATCTTAATTTTATAGAATGAAATTGAGGGGGAGACATGAAGCTGTGTTAGCATTTTCCACAAAATGTATTTCATAATACAATTAACTTCAAAGCAGGCACTCTGGGCTTCTTACTGAAAGCATCAAACGGATACACTTGGGTCTCAGCAAGAGTCCTTGTGTATAAAAGTATAGAGAACCTGACTGCCAAGGATCTCATTTTAGGGGTTCCTACTTGCCTCTCTTGTCTATCTCCGCCAGTCCTTTCCACTCCCTCAGCCTGAGGTTAGGCACTTCCCTAGCCCAAGAGTTCCTTTTCCTTGTGGATTTACAGTCCAGGAAAATCTCCAGGGGATATTTGCTTAGCCATGAGAAGCTGCTATTTCCCTGAGATCTAGGGGACGAGTTGGGGAGATCACATGGTTGACAGACACAAAGCTTATAGCTCAGCATTGTCTGTCACCATAATTGCTCAGGTGAAGGGAGAGCTTTACTCCCACAGAAGCTGGGAGACCCTAATTTCAGAGAAGAGAGTCCTTTCCTTGCAAACTAAATAAAGGTTGGTTTTATGAAAAGATAGTTAAACCATTTTTAATGTTTTTTATCTCACCATGGGCTGATAACATTTTCATAAACCAACCCCACCGTAAAGAACTGACTTTTGGGAAAGAGATAAAACTGCAATGGTGTCCTAACCCCTCTGCTCCACCCCCACCCCACTTTCATAGCTCTGTGCTATGAAGCTCGTTCTGGTAGTCCTCTACTGTCCACACTGACAAAGTAAAATAAAAATTCCTGTACGTTAGCATGCCACAGAAAGGTTGCCATGCTCCGAGTCCAGTTTGGCCGTGGACAGCTTTCCTCACGACTCATCTGCCATACATACACACCTGAACTCTGCCACTGCCCCTGGCACTAGATAGGCAGCAGCCCTTGGTTTCAGTGAGGTAAGAACTTTTTATCAGAATGTAAATCAGTGCATGGTGTAGCTAGAATTTTCCTGCCTGGCCCACAGTCAGGGCAAATCTCTCTCACCTGCCAGTCCCACAGCCGCTCAGACCCAACCAAGTAAACATAGAGACTTATATTGCTTACAAACTGTATGGCCGTGGCAGGCTTCTTGCTAACTGTTCTTATATCTTAAATTAATCCATTTCCAGAAATCTATACCTTGCCACGTGGCTCGTGGCTTACCGGCATCTTCACATGCTGCTAGTCCCCACCTGTATTTTCTCTTGGGACAAGCTCACAGTATGCAAAACTGGTGAGATCAGGGGCCATGTCTGTCTCCATAATCCCTGAAGCAGGGGAATTTCCTCACTCCCTGTTTACTGGAGGGATGGTTTAGTGGGTTAAATGGTGGTCCTCTGGAAGATGTCCTAATCATCAGGACCTTGAAGAGCTGGTGTATTTGGAAATGTGAGTTTGCAGATACACTCAAGAGCTTCAAGATGAGATGATTATCCTGGTCATCAGTGTCAGGCCTACATCCAAAGGAAATACATGGTGGAGGAGACGGAAGGAAGGGGAAGATGGAGGCTGTGGTAGGAGGGAAGGTGCCGCAGCCAGTGAATGTGGAGCCACTAGCCGTGGTAGCGCAGGTGAGATTTCTTCCGGAACCTTCCATGGTGCATGGCCTTGCTGACAAGTTGATATAGGATATTTGGACTTCAGAGCTCTGAAAGAGTAAACGTCTATCATTTTTGGCCACCCAGTTTGTGGCTATATATTACAGTAGCCTTAGGAGTCAAATAGCGTGACCTGGTCATAAGACCTATATTCAATCACTCAAGATTCTTGCCAGGCGATGGTGGCACATGCCTTTAATCCCAGCACTCGGGAGGCAGAGCCAGGAGGATCTCTGTGAGTTCGAGGCCAGCCTGGGCTACCAAGTGAGTTCCAGGAAAGGCACAAAGCTACACAGAGAAACCCTGTCTCGAAAAACAAAACAAAACAAAACAAAACAAAAAAAAGATTCTTATACTTCTTGCACGGGTTCCAGAGACTGAACTTGAGTCATGTGGCTTGTGAGATCAGTGCTCTTATGGTCTGAATTCTAACTAAATTCTAAAAACTATTCATTTGTTTTCATTTTCGTGTGTGAGTATTTTGCCTTCATGTGTCTGTGTCGCACATGTATGAAGTGCCTGCAGAAGCCACAAGGGGGCGTCAGATTCACTGGAACTTGAATTATGGACGGTTGTCAGTGTTCACGTAGTGCTGAGAACTGAACCCATGACCTCTGCAAGAACAGCAAGTGCTTTAACTGCTGAACCATAGCTCCAAGAGCCACTTTCAACTAATTCTTTTTGTTTTTTCCAGACAGGGGTTCTCTGTGTAGCCCTGGCTATCCTGGAACCCGCTCTGTAGACCAGGCTGCCTCTGCCTCCTGAGTGCTGGGATTAAAGGCATGCACCACAGAAGCCTGCCACTAATTTTTAAAGTATTGGCAGTTGTACACCACTCAGTGAAATAGGAAGACCCTGAAAAGCATCATTAACCACCCAGAGAGTGAGGTGGAAGCTGCCAGTACCTAAAAACTAACCTATTGGTTGTAACCCGTGGTTGTAGGAATTGGGTGTCCACACAGAATAAACCTTTAAGGGTCAGAGCTACTCTCCCCAGGGAACAGTGTGAAGGACTCAAGGAATTAAGGAGGTGGTAAGGCATTTGAATAGCCTAAGAAGGAGAAGATTAAACTCTAATGACTAAGGTGTTAGCTCAAGCTGTATGCTTGATTTCCTTAACAACCGAAGTTACACAGGGTTCCAGAAGCTGAACAGTGAACTCATGGTTTGAACTTGGAAGTTAATAAAGTACATGAACTCACACGTTGCTAAGTAATTTATGTGAAGTTCCAAGATTCAGGATCAAAACTGGACCTGAGACTTAGGGATGTGTCTCTTCCTTTGCCTGCTTAAGGATGACCCTTACTGTGAAGGCTCTCTGCTTCCCACACCAGAGGAGGTTGCTTACAAAAGGGAGAGAAATCAGCCCATCCCATGTTTCCTCAAAAACTCACTGCCCCTAGACCTGTGGTAACCTTCCTGCATGCTTAGAAGGACGATTACAAAGTCAAACCCAGAGGTGAACCCAGGATAATTACAGATGATGGATGAATGCTCCCCAACAGCCAGAAGCAGCAGTTCGGAGAAGCATCTTGTTTTTCTCACCCACGGCTTCCAGAAGAAAGCAGCAGTAGATAAGATCACACGAGTCACTCCACTAAGCTATTTGCATTTTTTTCATATCTTCTTCCATCTCCCAGGGGGAGGAAGATGAACTGTGCTGTTCCATAGAGCAAGCCACAACCCTACACTGAATCTTCCTGACAATGAACAAGTTCCTCCTGCTTTCTTTCCTTTCTTTTCGATCATCAGTTTTTCTCCTGGCTACTAGATCCTTCCATTAGTATAAAATGTATTTCAATATCTCTAAAAAAGGAACCGTTCTTTCATGTGTGAACATAGATCATGGTCTAGTTAAGGTCTCGTTTCTTTCTTTCTTTCTTTTTTTTTTTTGAGACAGGGTTTCTCTGTGTAGCTTTGCGCCTTTCCTGGAACTCGCTCTGTAGACCAGGCTGGCCTCGAATTCACAGAGATCCACCTGCCTCTGCTTCCCGAGTGCTGGGATTAAAGGCGTGCGCCTGCGCCCAGCTTCGTTTCACGGCTGCCTGTGATGGCAATGTCCTTAAAATCAACTGGCCTGGCTTGAAGTCTTTCCTCTCCTCTGCCCTACCCACATCATGCTTATGATCACCAAACACCTGCCAATGCCAGGTCGCAGCCGTCATCCAGCAAACGGGGTGGCAAGGAGAAAAATGGAGAGAAAATAAAAAGATAAAAAGGAGGTCAGAAGGGAGAGAAGGGGAAGAGAGAAGGGGGACGGGAAGAGCCCACTCACTGCTCTTTTGCTCTGTGTCTGCTTTTAATCAAGAGAACCTATGTGTTTGTTTGCCGGATGTACAGTGTCATCTGAAGCTCGCTTCCCTTCGCTCCAACTCCAAATCACTGCTGTCACTGTCCCCTGAGCACTCAGTCACAAGCTACAACAATGACTCCTTCATTCTCACCATAGCCTTCTCACTATTAGAGGGTTCGTTTGCCAACCTGGAATGTTGGACAGCCAGGACTTGTCGGTGACTTTACGTCCCTGGAAGTGGAATCCGTGGGGATGGTTCTCTTGTTGCTGTTAACAGAGGCTAGGGTAGAGACATAGATATTTCACTAACTTTAACACAAGGAACCCCTCTCTTGGTGGTGATGGTTGCATATTTATGTGACTGTACATAATGCGATTTAAATATGTATTTAGAAATGGTTAAAATAGTAAGTTTTGTGGTTTTTGTTTTGTTTTGTTTTTGGAGACAGGGTTTCTCTGTGTAACAAATCTGGCTGTCCCAGAACTCACTTTGTAGACCAGACTGTCCTCGAACTCACAGAGATCTGCCTGCCTCTGCCTCTTGAGTGCTGGGATTACAGGCGTGTGCCACCACATCCGGCTGGTTTTTTTTTGTTTTTCTTAAAACCACAACAAAAACAAAACTTTCAGTTACTTCTGCAAGTTCTGCTAGGTAGTTTAGCCACCTGCCTCCGTATGGGAGCCATGTCCATCCACCTAGCGCACTGGGGACCACACCTGTTATCAAATTAACAACTCCTCTCTCTAAACTTTCCCCTGTATTCACTCCTTATTTGGAGGCTGGGACTCTCCAAACAACATTTCTTCTTTGCCAGGTGACTCTGCCTACAGGGGACTTAGAGAAGGGACCAGCTCCTTTCTGTTAGCTTCCTGTTCCTGCCAGCGTTGCCCAGCAACGGTCTTTCCACACAGCATCTGTTTCTGGGAGCGACTGGTCAGTGTCTAGTTGTTTCCATTCACCCAGACCCAGTTCTTTTATACCCCTAGGAGACACCACACCAGGTAACCAAGACCCTTCCTATGAGATGTGGATCCAGGACACTACTCCCCTGCCCCCCATCTCAAACATCAGCTTCTAACACTTTTGGAAAGTGCTCAAAAATTTCTAGCAATATCCATTTTATGTTTTTCCCTACTTATTTTCTTGTTTACTATTTTTAACGTGTGTGTGTGTGTGTGTGTGTGTGTGTGTGTGTGTGTGTGTGTGTGTGTTCCAGCTTGTCTGTGATGGTCAGAGGACAACCTGTGAGACTTAGAGCTCTACTTCCATCATGAGGGTTCTGGGAATTGAACTCAGGTTGTTACGCTTGGCAGCAAGCTCCTTCACCTGCTGTGCCGTGGTGCCCACATGGAAGCCACGGCACAAGTTGTTGAGATTCAGCTTTCTCCTTCTACCATGGGGACTGAGCTCAGGTTGCACAGCTCGGCCAGCCAGCATCTTTATGGGCTAAGCCATCTAATCCATCCACCCACATATGGTCTTTTAAAAAGCAGTTGTGGTTTTAAGGATGCCTAGCCTGTCAATGGCAAAGTTAAGCCTGTGCCAATGCTTCCAACCCGCTTGCTGAGCTGGGTTCCAGTTCCCACTGGCACGTTGATCATCACTTTATCATATGATGTTCTGAAAACATTACACCATAGCCATCACTCACCTGCTGAGAATCCACCATCTGGCGATTGGTGGATTAGTGGTTGTAATTATAGTAGCAAAGTGACTACTTTTAACAGAGAAAAAAAAAACAACAACCTGGAAAATCAGGAGGCGTTACAGGTTTTAAGAGCTACTTTAATTAGAACGAAAGCATTGCTTACATCGCTTTGGTGGAAAAAGTTAAAAACAATCCAACTGCAGACATCCTAGGATGGTCCAATGTTAACAGGAGCGAGATTCTTTTTACGTCATTTTTTAACACAAAAAGAATCTCACCACCCTGCCTTTTAACGTCCTTGCCCCTGCCAATTTCCTGTGGTCTAATACGGTTGAGCCTTGTGTGAGAGCTGTACAGTGGAACACGAGTTTGTGAACAGGGACTCGTGGGCAGCTTGTGAACAGACCAGAGGTCCCAAGGCCAACATCCAGCTCTACCATTTATTCCCGCTGTGGGACAGATGATCCTAAAACCTTCCGTGACTTTCTGTTTGTGCTTTTCCTCCGCCCTTTATTATTAAACGGATCAAAGACATCACTGAAGATACTCAGAAAGAAAAAAAAAAATTCACTTCCTCCACCTGATTCGGACACCAAAAGTGAACTGCCCTCCAGGCCTCTACACACTCTTGTCTCTGGTCTGGTGGTGGTTTGAATGAGGTTGTTTGAGCACTTGGTCGCCCACTGGTGGCACTGTTTGGGAAGGGGTGGGAGGTGTGGTCTTGCGGAAGGAGGCATGTCACTTCCCAGTTAGCTCTCTCTGACTCATGGTTGTAGCTCAGGTTGTGAGTTCTCAGCTAGTGCTGTAGCTCCATGTAGGTCCCTGACTCTGTAACTGTGAGGCCCAAGAAACTCTTTCTTCCGTTAAGTTGCCATGTTCACAGTGTTTTATTGCAGGAACAGAAAAGTAACTAAGACGGCTCTCGTAAGTCAGAAGGTGTTGGCGTGTACCATCCGCTGTATTAATCTGGAGTACTTGCTAAATAAATACATGCTGAGTCTGATGTTTAGACCAGTTAAAGTAGACACTGTCACAATATTTAATGAAGGGAAACAGCTGAAAGGGATCTGTTTCAGTGTGGAGGTATTATTTACTTGAATGGCTTTCATAGAAAACTTTTAATTTATGCTACATAATTTTATTCGTTCTAAGCAGCCGATAAATACTTTATTTTTCAACTGGGGACAAATTATGTCAGGGGGTTATAGAGCACTGATGCTCTCTAGGGCCTAACCTGTTTTGAATATAGCCACCTATTAGTATCTACAAGAGTGATCCAAGAGCTTTCACCTTGTGGATTTCGAGAGCTGCCGGATGCTCAAGTGTCATAGAAAATGACATATTACATATCACACATGCACATCTTCCTGCAAGCGGTATACCGTCTCTAGATCCCTTGTATCTAATACAATGCAAATGTTCTGCAAATAATTGTCAAATTTCATTGTCTAGGAAATAATAATAAGAAAAAAATGTACATTTACAGAGGGTTTTCCCCCCAAATAGTTTTGGTTCCTTGTTGGTTGTATCTGTGGATGCAGAACCATGGATAAAAGGGATGCTTTTTAATCCCTCGGCAGCCTCCTTACCACCTGTTGTGACTTCTCACCCTCTGAGCTGTCTCAAGTAGGCTCCTTCACTCTCTGATTTGCTACATTTTATCTGCTTTGGGCTCGACATTGACCATATCTGTTGGAATCCTAGCTAAAACATGAACTAAACGCCTCACAGGTAACAGAGGATTCGACTTTGGATCGGTGAACTTGGTGGTACCTACCTTGACGGTCTATAGGCTGTATTGGCTCTGTACTGTGATGGGGAGATGAAGATGCTGGGGAAGGCTGGCCACACCTGTGACCCTGACACGTGACAGCCTTCTGTTCTTCAGCTGGGCTCCCTGCCCCAATCCCACACTCTGGGTTCTCTGTGGTGCAGTGACATTGAGCCCTTTGTACCCGGGTCTTACAGTTTGCTCCATTGTCTGCAGCAGCCCACACCTGCTCTGCATGAAAACCTCTGTGGTGGTGCCATGAGGGTGTGACTGTTTACATCATGCAGAGAGGTTTTCAATTCTGAGTAAGTGCCACAATTATGAAAGCCTTACAGAAGGAGGAAACAGGCCATTTGAAAGGATGCTCTCATTTACAGGCAGCTTGCATTGTATTTTACAAGAGCGTGTTTGACATTTTAAGCCTTCCTGTGACAGCAAATTGTACTTCTCCTAGCAGCAGGAGTTATTAAGTCGGTGCCCAGAATAAACCACACTGTTTGGGAAAGTTTAATTTTTTTTTTTTCAGTTTCCATGCTGCAGTTTATGACTGGGTTGGTTTCTTCGGAGATAAGCCCAGGTATAGTTGTAAGATGTTTATTATTTTAGATTTAAAGCCACAGATACCCTTTTTAACCTTCAAGGGAAGTCATTACAATCTGCTTGCTTTTCAAGCATTTGAAATAGGGCAAGAGAGTTCTGGTTCTAAATTTAAACCTTTAAAATAAGACAAAGCACTCAACCAAAAGCTCCTGGGGCAAGAGAGAAAGGTTTCTCACAAACAGACAGAAAACACTACAGAGAACCTAAAATACAATCTCTTTTGTCTTATGCATAATCATTTATCGTCAAAAAGTGGAATATATGCCATTGACTGTAAGGCATACTCATAGTACCATCTAGGTGAGATGTGGAAGCGTCTTTTCAAAAGTGGAGAGACATAGTATTTTTGAAAATTCATTAAAAATAACAGAAACAGCCTGGAATGACTTGGTTCTTTTAAACTTCCGTGGAAAGCTCCACATTCTATGTTGACCATCACATCTTTGATTTATTTAGTTTTCTAAGACAGGGTATCTCTGTGCAGCCCTGGCTGTCCTAGAACTCACTGTGTAGACCAGGCTGGCCTCGACCTTACAGAGATCCACCTGCCTCTGCCTCCCAAGTACTGGAATTAAAGGCATGTGCCACCATCGCCTGGCTCAGATCTTTGTTTTATGGTCTCCTCAACTTGTAGGAACTGAGATATTACACAGCTTCTACAGGAGAGAAACTGAGTCAAAAACAGGCAGCTGAATGCAAAACCAATACTGATGGCGGGGTTAGGTTCGTGTGTGCCTGAGAGTCCAGGAGCACAGAAAATGTGTGTCTAGTTCCTAAGGACTAAACATTGGATTCATGAGCGCCTTTTTTTCATAGCCATGCTCTAGTTTATATAAACAGAAAGCAACAATTATTCATGCACAGCCCTAACTAAGGTAGAAAATGACATCATGTATTCAGTAACTAATGTTTTAGTGACTATTATTGACCTATAATAAAATTCATGTCAAGAAACAGCATATAGAATGTTCTTTATCTAAAAGAAATGTTCAATAACCCTTCAATTTCCTAATTTGAATGGATAAATCCTAAGACATAGAGCAGTGGGAATTCAAAAGGCAAACTTTTCACCAAAGTTTGGTTAAAAGCTTGGAAGAAGAAAAGAAACAGTCAACAGATGGCTCAGAAGTGAAGAACATGTATTGCTCTTGCAGAGGACCTCGGTTCGATTCCCAGCACTCACAACTGCCTGTAACTCCAGTTCCTGGGGATCCAACACCCTTTTCTCCCCTCTGAGGGCACTGCACTTACATGCTACATATACAGACAAGAGGAAACACACACTACACATAAAAAAATTTGCAACCTCACAAATAATTGTCCAGATGCTTCCTGCCTAGAGCAGAACACACGGCGGAGTGTGAAGTCTTCTTCAGTTGTGCCCTCACTGGGATTTCTAGAGCCTTCTACATTTCAGAACTCATCCTCACTCTAACACAGTATGCTACACATAAACCCATCCACCCTGCGCCAGATGAAATGCATCACTATGATGGCTATAAAGACTTCTGTGTGCACACACTGCCAATACATTTCCCAAAGTCTGCATTTTAACAAGTAGAATAGACAGACTATCAGAAGTGAGATCATAAATTACTTTGGCTGAGAAGAAAAAAAAACCTTTAGAAGTAGATAGCTCAACATTTTACTCACATATTTCTACGCTTTCTGCATCTTTATGGGGATTTCTGTGTAGCTTCCTCCTGGACTGGTGTAGGATACAACCCTTTCCCCATGTCATGTAGGAGCCACAATATTCCTTCCTAGCCAAGTAAGAGCTCGCCCACATTCCTGCTAACTTGGCACAAAGCCTTAAAGCTTTTTTACTTAGGAAAGTATGCAGAGGAGCCAATTCAGGCATGCAATAGCATGCTGGAGGTGTGCTGTGATGGACAGTTTTGTAGCTCCAGGGCATGCATTTTGTTTGGATTCAGGCCTATCAGTAAATGGATTCCATGGACTCTCCCTGGTGGGGAAGAAGTGATGGGGAAGGCAGGGATACGGGAGCATGAGACATTTCATCTGTAGTCAGGGAGCCAAGAAAGACAAATGCTAGCTCTCAGCTCACGGTCTTCATGTATTCAGTCCAGAACCACAGCCCACTGGTGCCGCCCACACTCAGGATGGGCCATCTCTCTTCGGCTAAGCCTTTCAAGAAACACCTGTATAGACATACCCTGAGGTGTGTGTCCATGGTGACTCAGGACAAGCTGACCATTGAGATTAGCCATCACGCATGCTATCCTAATGCTATTATCATCTACATTGTAGATAGCAGTCATTCAAGGGCGTGGCCATGCATCCTAGCACTCAGTACCAGTTTTTGTACAAAAAAAGTTCTTAAATCTGCTACTTGAGTCAGTGAACAAATGAATAATTAAATGCTAGTCAAATTCTTTAAAAGACACACACAAAAAAGCCCCACACATGCTCTCACCACCCTTTCAGATCAGTGCTTCAATGACCTAACCAGGAAGAGTCACATTTGGATAGCTCTTATTATTTACATATAGATACACATTTACACTATATAATACTTAGCAAATGAAAGATGTTTTTGATTTTCTTTTATTACTTCTTACATTTTTATGTCTTGAATATTTGCATATATATGAGTATATAGGAGTATATGTTCATATACGTCTAAGTATATACTCATATAAGTCTGAGTATATATGCATACATACATGTGTATACTATGTATGTACCTGGTGCCCACGGAGGCCAGAAAAGGGCATTGGATGCTCTGGAACTGGAGTTACAAAAGGTTGTGAGTTGTCCTGTGGGTTCTAGGACTGAGAACTGGGGCCAGGTCTTCTGCCAAGAGTAGCAACTGCTCTTAACTGCTGAGTCATCTTTTCAGCCCTATCAATCCACAACAGCAGTTTGGTCAACAACGCTATCTCCAAGTACACCCAATATGTTTGGACAAGGCGAGAATGTGTCACCTTTACAGCCCAGAGAAAGAGGAATACCGAGCTCTAATCCCAGTATTTACTCAACTGTGAATTAGGGGAAGCTGGAACCAGGGAGGTCATTTACATGTCACCGCAACATAGAAAGGTCAATACTTCCTGCTCTCCTTTATAATTAATCAACTCATATTAGAGTCAAACAGTTACACACAAGAGACTATGAAGTAAGTGGGTTTCACGGACTGCAGCGTGAGGATGGGTTAGGATAGAAGACCCGGGGGAAGGGTGATATAGGACAGAGCACCATTTGATTTAGTATTGTTCATTTTTGCTGGTGAGAGGCAGAGCGGTTAAATTATTGGTGTCATCACTACTAAAGAATATAGTCATAGGACAGTATGAGTTACCTAGGTAACATTTATTATTCTGCATTTAAATGTTTTCATCGATTACCAGGGAAGACAATGAAACAGTGCTCATCTTCTGAGACCAAGTTCAAGTCAAGAAAATGTATGCAACAGACTAACAAACTCACCACGCTCTTCCATTTGTTCAGGGTTTCTCTCCTTTCCCAAGTTTTAAGGGCAAAGCGAAGATGATTAATATAATGATCAAGACTATTCCTGGATGCCCTAATGCAATCTTTGAGTGCCGATAGCTCATAATTTACTAACAGAAGAGAAGTGATTTGAAAAAAAAAAAAAAAAAAAGGAATCTGACAAATGCAGAGCATGAAAGAAGTGATCGGAGTAAATTCAAGCATATTTTTATTTTGCTATCCAAGAAACAAAATCATTCATATCTTTGTCAGCTTTAAAAAGAACACTGTGAGTGCTGCAGAGAAAAGAGTCAGCAAAAACACAACTTCATGGGTGATTCATCTAATGAATGGACCAGCCAGCCAGATACTATGATTTCTGAATGGATTCCCATCTTCCTTTGTTTTGTGGGTCATGGAATGGGTATAGCTAGCTGAAGCTTTGGTGGGGAAGATCATTGTAAAAAATCATTTTCCTGGAACACGAGAGATAGTTCAGTCTGAAGTGTCTGCTCGGTAAGCGGGAAGACTTGAGTTGGGATACCCAGAACTCATGTAAGAAGCTGGGGCTCATGGCTTGGGTTTGCAACCCCAGCACTGGTCAGGAGAGCCTGGCGATCCCTCAAGCTCATCAGCCAGTCAATGTAGCGGAAATGATAAGCTTCCGGTTCATAGAGGGATCCTGTCTCAAAATATGAAGGTGGAAAACCATCAAGGACGGGTATCCAGAACGAAGCTCGGACTTCCAAACCCTGCACACTCACACATCCACACCAGCAAGTACATACACCAAACACACAACATAAAAACGCACACTTACAGGTAAAAACTCATTTTCCCAGTATTTTATTTCAATTATTCATCCAAGCCAAAGAATATTTTATGTTTAGATGTATAGTGACAAGTGCAGTAAGTTTTTTTTTTTAACTTAATGCTTTTTTTCCCCTAGAAATTTCAACTCTACACCTACAATATCCATCTGTTTGAAAGGGTCGTACCCACTGACTACTTCCTTTTTTTCTTTTCTTTTTCTTTTCTTTTTTCCACAAAATATAACCCAAAGTCAATCTTAGCCTACTTTGAATTAAGCATTCTTTCTCTTAGATATGTGTTAGACATGATGATCTGTCACTCAGCTCTCATTCCTAACTTCTTCAAGTGTTCCATTCCATCATCTCTGAGACTAGAAATCTATAGACTACATTTCCCAGATTCCTTCAAAGGGTGCATGGAGAGATTAGGTTCCTCCAGAGACAATGGCTGGAGAAGGAAGCAGAAGGTGTCTAGGGATGATGTTGGCTGGCCTGCTTCTGCTGTGGGTACGGCGTTCCCTCCCTTGGTTCCCGGGGTTGAGAATGCAGGACGTCCTCTGATCATCGGAACACAGAAAAATGACATGTTCGTGAAGTCAGCACCTCGGCTAATGGCCGAGTCTCAGAATTCAGGCGGTGGTAATGAAGGCCGCAGCCCTGGGGCCACTTCAGCCCAGCTGTTCCGCAGGAATCTCAAGGAGCTCACAAGCACTCTCTTCTCTTCCTTAAGTAGCGACTTTCCACTCTAACTTTCTTGTGCACACTACGTCCCTTTCTGCTTCAAAGTAGCCCTGACAATTTTCTGGTTGTCACAAGAAAGGGGGCATTCCATACATCAATGGTAGGAAATCCTTTGGGAGAAAAAAGGGGAAAGGTTGTGCCCTTCTGACACACGGTTGTGTGATTGAGAACAAGGCTACAAACCAGACCAGGACTACCTAAATGAAGGGATGGAGTTGAAGCCAAAGCATGATTATAAAAGCTGGGAAGTCATCAAGGACACCCATGGAAAGACAGAAGGAAAGAGAGGGAAGACAAAAATTAAAATAATAAATCCACCTATGTGCAGAACACAGCCAACCACACGTCCTTCAAATGACCTTGAGGAGATGTACTCATCAGGGGAGAAGGTTTTCATGCCATTACCCTGCCCTTTCCTCTGAGCGACCAGAGCCTTCCCCATGAGATTTCAAAGTGAATCATGCCCTGTCAGCTCCTTAGTGGAGCTGATGCCTGTGTGATTGACAGGAATAGACATAACATGCATTTTAAACCGAACTCTGTTAGCCTTCAAAATTTAAAGGGAGATTAATCTAAATCTTGTTTAGGGTGGAGGAGTAGGTCTGGAGGTACACCCAGGGCCTTGCACATGACACCTGTGCTTAACTATTGAGTTACATTTCTTTCTTTCTTTCTTTTTTTTTTAAAGATTTATTTATTTATTATGTATACAGTGTTCTGTCTGCACGTATCCCTGCAGGTCAGAAGAGGGCACCAGATCTCATTACAGATGGTTGTGAGCCATCATGTGGTTGCTGGGAATTGAACTCAGGACCTTTGGAAGAGCAAGCAGCGCTCTTAACCTCTGAGCCATCTCTCCAGCCCCGAGTTACATTTCTTACCCTCTCTTAAAGTCAGACCCCTAATGCAAAGCACTGGCAAATGAATAATTATGAATTATGAATTCAGATTAGCTTAGAAGTTACAAATCTCCTTTTGTGGTTTGACAGTGTATGTAACCCGAACAAAGCAATCCCAAGGCAAGACATCCACACACAACGAGATTTCTACTAAGACTATATAAAAGAAAAAAAAAAGTTTCTCCCAGGCCAGTCCTACTGTTCCTGCCTCCTTCACACAGCTCCTGTTAGAGATGCCTGAGCTCTGGGTAGTTCTCCCAGCTCTTCTGGTTTGGGGCAGGTACCGTTCAGTTTCCACTACATGCTCTTTCTTCATACAGCTTCTGGGAGCAACTTCTCAGACCTCTGTCCCTCTACAGGTCAAATTCCCCATTTCTGCCATCACCCACTTTCAGTTTCTACACCTCATATTACACACGGGCTGCCTTGTGAGTTCCGTTGAGTTGGTGGTTCTGTAGGCAGGAAGCTCGAGAGCAGATACTCACTTCTAGTCAACAACGCAGAAAACCCTCTGTGGTGCTTTGAAGGAGAAGGGTCCCCAAAGGGAATGACACTATTAGGAGGTGTGGCATTGTTGGAGGATGTGTGTCACTGTGGGGGCGGGCTTTGAGGTCTCTTTCACTCAAGCTTCCCTCAGTGTGGCTTTCAGACCATTTCCTGTTGCCTACAAGAAGTAGGACTCTCAGCTCCTACTTTAGCATCACGTCTGCCTGTGTTTTACCACCATTCCCGCCATGATGATAATGGGCTGAACCTCTGAACTGTAAGCGAATCATCACAAGGAAATGTTTTCCTTTGTTTGTTTCTTTTCTTTCTTTCTTTATTTTTCTATTATCAACTTGATACAGTATAAATTCTTAAAGACCTTCACCAGCCCCACATCTGACAGAGGACTGATCTCCAAAGTATATAAAGAACTCAAGAAACTAGACATCAAAATGCTGAACAATCCAACTGAAAAATGGACTAAAGAGCTAAACAGAGAATTCTCAAATGAAGAATCACAAATGGCTGAAAGACATTTAAAGAAATGCTCAACATCCTTAGCCATCAGAGAAATGCAAATCAAAACGACTCTGAGATACCACCAAACACCTGTCAGAATGGCTATGATCAAAAACACTAATGACAGTCAATGTTGGAGAGGATGCAGAGCAAAGGGAACACTCCTCCACTGTTGGTGGGAATGCAAACTTGTACAAGCACTGTCAAATCAGTATGGCAGTTTCTCAGAAAATTGGGAATCAATCTTCCTCAAGACCCAGCTATACCACTCTTGGGCATATACCCAAGGAAGGCTCAGTCATATCACAAGGACACATGCTCAACTATGTTCATAGCAGCATTGTTTGTAATAGCCAGAACCTGAAATGTTTTGTTTTCCTTTGTAATACTTGCCCTGGTTATTCTCTCTCTCTCTCTCTCTCTCTCTCTCTCTCTCTCTCTCTCTCTCTGTTTTTTTGAGACAGGGTTTCTCTGTGCAGTTTTGGTGCCTGTCCTGAATCTCGCTCTGTAGAGCAGGCTGGCCTTGAACTCACAGAGATCTGCCTGGCTTTGCCTCCCGAGTACTGGGATGAAAGGTGTGCGCCACTACCACCTGGCGGTTATGGTGTCTTTTCACAGAAATAGAAACCCTAACCAAGGCACCCTCTATGCAACTGCAGGGGGAATCACTACATCAACACACCCAGTTCACTTCTTCTTCTATCCAGTTCCCCTGCCGTGTGTGTGTGTGTGTGTGTGTGTGTGTGTGTGTGTGTGTATGTATGTGTATATGCATTTGTGTGTGTGTATGTGTATACACAAGTGCCCACAGAGGAGATATCCAATCCCTTGGAGCTGGAGTTGCAGGCATTTATGAGCTGCCTGATGTGCGTACTGGGATCTGAACT
>CABHPQ010172853.1:0-12265 GCA_902168405.1 Peromyscus aztecus
CTCAGCAGGTAAAGGTGCTTGCCACCCATCTTGGTGACCTGAATGTGGTGCCTGGAACCACATAGTGGAAAGAGAGAACCAGCTCCTGAGGGTTGTCTTCTCGCTGCACATGTGCCGTGGCGTGCAGGCCTACACACCTACGCCCCCACACACGAATAAATGAACAATTGTAAAAAATACTTTAAAAACACTACACTGATTCTAATCAAATGCAAAATCATTTTTAATAGGTTAAGTGTAAAAAAGAGAGAGAGAGAGAGGTCACCCAGTCACTTGCAGTCTGCTGCACCTCCACTGAGTGCGGTCTTGGTTCTGCTAACAGATGGGATATGAGGGATATGAGTTCATGGTGCAGACTCACACACAAGTGGCCTGGAGCCACCCTGCCCATCTCTGTCTTTTTCTAGGGCTGGTGCACTACTCCCTGACCCCTTTTACGTGAAGTCACTCATTCTTTCCACAAACGCCATGTGGCCTTTGGTGGGGAATAATCCACAATGTGCTCAGCCTGGCCCGCTCATGTGGCTGGCTTTCTGTTTATGTGAGCCAGGGCTTTGCTGTTTTTATGGGTGTTATGAAAAGAACAGCTGTTCAAGATTTAAAGGGAAAAGGACTTGTTTTTCATGTTTCTCAGCCTCAGATGACTGGGTCTCAGGTCTCCACTCATCCATCCCAGGATTAGTGAGCAAGTGGGTGTGTCCACCCCAGATCTTCCTCCTACGACCCCCAGATCTGCTCCCTGCCAGCAATCTCTTGGGTATTCTGCGGACACTCCCCTGTGTGTGCATAAGCATAAAATGTGAGTGCACAGGCTTCTTGTCCCAGTGACCCTCCCTCCTATCCCCCTTTATTACCCAAAACTAAAGCCAAAGTCAGACTTTGCAATTTAGGGTCATTGTCCCTATTGGGAAGCTGTGGGACCCCCTGTCCTGGGTGTGTGTGGGGAGGAAGGAACTCTGTGCTGTGCCCTGTTTTGTGTTCCCCAAGAGCATTGCTGAAGCCCCCTGATGCTTACCCGGTGACTTTAACTGGTCTTGGTAGTCTGGGGTGTAGGGGTCGATGGTCTGCATCAGCACGTAGATGCACAAGGCAAAGAGCCCCGTCATGACCACGTAGAAAGCTGCGTAGTAGAGGCTGATCCACACTGTGGAGAGAGAGGTGGAAGTAGCTGCCTCAGCTGTGGCAATGTTCTCAGCACAGGCCCACTGTTTCCTCCATCTCCAGCATAGGGCACAGTTGGTGGCATGCAATGCACTCACGAGGTTGCACCATCAGCACCTCTACTGAGTTCCAGAACTTTCTCATCCAAGTGGAATCCCTGAGCTCTTTGGCACCCTCTTACCTTTGCTCTCTAGTTCTGGAACTCACCATCCTACACCATCTTTGATCCTCCCCCCCAAACAGAACTACAGGGCATGTTCACGGCCTTATGCGGGCTCCTGTCACGCCCCTTGCACATTAGTGGCAACTATGTGTGCTTGGTTCACTGATCACTATATCTACAGCCATCGTGGCAGGATCCCAGAGCCTGTTCTGTTCCCTGGAGTTCCTGTTGCTTCCCACACTACAGGAAGGGAAAGGCAGAAAAAGGTAGCTGCTGGCCACAGTGACCCCCAGTGCGTGGTCTGGCTGGGAAGGGCTATGGCTGAGTCTATCTTGATTGTGCTCTGAGGACCTGGCAGGTCCTAGCCCTGTGTCCTGCAGAGAAGAAGGGTAGCAGGCATGCTGGGCAGGCCCAGCTCCTGTGGCTCCCAGCACTCTGGTTTAAGCATCAGTGGAAGGAGATGTTCCAACCCCAGTGTGAGCCAGGCTCCCTGGGCTCCTGAAGACCCCTTTGATGACGTTCCTTTTGGGTCAGGGTGACTACACCCATCTGGGGCATGGCCTTGGACTTGGGCTACTCTGAAGTCCCCACAGTTGTGTTTGAATGATTTCCAGCCATGGGAGCCACTGCTAAGAAACATGTTGTCAGAAGAGGGTCTTTGTGCTGGCGTGGCTTTGGTCTTCCTGGGAAGGTTCCTAAGAACGTGGGATGGCCCTTCCAAATGCATGATGTGGGTGTGGCTTTCTCCCAAAAAGTGACTAAAGGGCAGGACCAAGTCAGTAGGGACAGAGATGGTGGGGATGTCACAGGCTGGAGGCCAGCTATGAGATTGGGGTCTTTTTTTTTTTTTTTTCCTGACAGGTCCTCCCTGGAGGGTCAACACAGCAGTTGCCTATCTCAGAACTGTGGTTCCGTGGAGACCTTGTACTCTACTTGGGTTTGGATGTTGTAGTGGCCGATGGATGGCCTGACCCTGTGCTGATAGGGTTGTCAGGGCTGTACACCCACTTAGTGTCCTGGTCTACAGGGGTGGACGCCCAACAGAGGAAGAGCTCCCATTGCAGGGGTGACGTGATCACTGCAGGTTCCTACCCGATGTGGCTTCTGTCTGACTCATCTGCTTTCCCGGGACCTGAGCTCCCACAGGTAGGATCTCAGCCTTGCCTACCCTGCCTCACAAGCCCGCTTCCTGACTATTCAGCTCATGGGTGTGAGAGCCAGAGCTCAACATCTCCCAGGTGCAGATGAAGGATCCCAGCTTTGCTACCATCAGGCTTGGCTCCCCCAAGTGGCCAATGCCATGGACTCTCACAGCTTGGGAACTACTGGTGGTAAGAAGAGTTCCATGTCACACAGAGAAAGAGTGTGGTCCCGGTGGCACGGTATGCCCCGAGTCACTGAGACCTCTGCTGTTCTCAGCCTGTGGTCTCCAGCCCCCATTTCCTCTGAGCACCGCGTGTGCCTCTTTCCCTAAGAGCGACTTGCTCCATTCCTTTCTACCATTTCCCTTGAGAATGTCATCCCCAGACACTGAGGCCAAGTCTTCGATTCAGGCTGTGAAACCATTCCAGAAAGTTCTGAGTGGCACTGAAGCCATCAAGGAGGCTTGTAGGAAGCTTGGCAGCTAGAATAGCCTACCATACAAGGTTCCTGAGAGGCTAGCTGGCAGCCCCATCATCTGCCCCAGGACCCCATCTGCTGACCCACTTCCTGGGATGGTCCCAGTACCAGCTCTGCTTCTGTGTTTCCCACTGGTGTACGGTGACCTCCCGTTTCCTCTCTGCTCTGGAATTTATTGTATTTTCCCTAAGTCAGCAGAGACTCAGGGGTGCTCTCTGCCCCTGGGAGGTGTCAGGGTCTTGAGGAGGGAGTGCCCTATCTCCTTCTTCATAAACAGTGTCTACTTTTCATGTGGTAGCACATCCAAGCTGGGCTGAGGCTGGCTGAGTTGTCACAGGGTTGAGTCATGAGGTATCATCCTCTGTGAGTATATTCTCATCTCGATTCTCAAGCCCCCCCGAGATGGGTGGTAAAAGGTCAGCCAAAATAGCCTTTAATGTGTGCACAGACCTGAAGGACCTTGGACTGTATCCCCACATGACTGCTGTGGGAACACAAAGGAACAGGCCCGGGGCTGCCTTCTAAGGAGCAAGGTGGCACACACCCTGTATTCCCCAGTGATGTAGCCTGCAAAGCCCTCACTGCACCCCTGAAAACTCTGTCTGTTAACTCCCATGTCATGGGTTCTGGAAAGCCTGGGAGATATTCACTCTTTGGGGTCTCAGGAGTACTTCCTGTTTGTGGACAATATACTCTGTGAGGGGACGTCCTGAACAGGTGCGCAGCCTTCTAGTCTGTGAGGACTCTTCTGTTCCTACAGTGGCCCCAGAAGAAAGGGTCCCCCAGGTCACCACAGGCCAGCCGTAAGGAAGGGACTCTGTGGAGATATCTACCTAGCCCACCTATTCCACACTTGAGAATGATAGCGGCACAGGGCGCTTCAGAGGCAGCCTGGGAATCAGGGAGGTCTCCAAATATGCCCAGCATGTTAGAGTCATGGTGATTCTCTCTCACAATAGAACAAACCCATTGAAGTAAATCCCTGCCTCCTACCTTATCTGAACAAGAAGCTACCATTGCTTGCTCTAACTTAAAACAGTAATTAGTTTCAGAAAGAGCTTTAAAATGATGTTTCAAAAATGTGGATGAAAAGTTGGGGCCCGTCTTGGACCTGCATTGCAGGTGCTGTGGAGTCTGAGCCTCAGGGCCATCTGGGGGACCCTGGCTTCCTGCTGGGAGGTGACACATGGTTTGCAGTGTGTTCCCAGGTGCCCCAGCAGGGCCTGGGTCCTGCTGTCTGCTAGCCCCCTGCCTCATCCCATGCCCCCTTCACATGGCCCACACCTACCCCACCGGGCTGGGGTGCGGCCCAGCATCTGCCCAGTGTCCGGGTTCCAACAGTAGTGCCGGAATTCGGCCATGCGCTGACTGCATGACTTCTTCTCCTGCAGGGCAGCCATGTCCTCTCCCGCTTGCCTGGACTGGGCCCAGGAAGCGTCCTCTCAGGCTTATAGTCTCCCCTGCGTGAGGCCAAAGGCATCAGAGCCAGCTATCAGCTCCCCACTATCACCTCTACAAACACAAGGGAGGGTTGGGGCTTGCTTGATATCTGCCCTCTACTGTCCCAGAAGTCAACTGGTCCTTGGGATGCCCTTGCCTGACAACTTAATCTGCCCTGATAGCAACTGAAGAGAGGCGTTTCCGGGCTGAACAGCCTTCCAGGTTGTGCCTCATCTCTCCTTCAGGAGGGAAAACACAAACTGGTACCTTCCAGGCCAAAGGCGACGGGCCTGAGACCTGTCACCCTGCCATTCAGGTCCCTGGGGCCTTGAACTGTTTCCTTAAGGCTCCTCTCCTCATTAGGATGGTAGAGAATTGGCCTGAAATGTGCCCACAACTGCCTGGAGTGGCCTTACAGCCCCGTCTTTCTCAAGAGTTTTCACCTGCTGATGGTGGTTGGGCCAGAGTCATAGAGGGAGCAGATAAAGGAGAGCAGTGAGCCAAGATGGAGGCGCTGTCAGGGAGGGATCCTGTCTTCCAGTCTCTGCTGTGAGAATAATGTCTCCTTCCCTTTGCTGGAAGTAGGACCAGCGAGCGTGCCTTTAAGATTCCTTGTGTCTGCGAGAGAATCACAGTCACGGGATCCGGAGGTGCTCCTGGGTTTTAGTTCTGTCCCGGCTTCTGCTGATGAGGTTCTTTCTGATGTTGGAGCTGCCGGGTGGAGTGTTTCTCAGAGCCCGATGGGCTGCTGGCAGTCAGAGGCACCCCAAAGGTCCAGCTCAAGAGCATAAGTGGAAAACACATGAGGGCTACAAATGCTGGATGTCCCCACCTGGTACTCTAGAGGTGTCCCTCTGCCACTGTCGGTGTGCCAGATGGGAAGAGCTCCCTAAATGCTCTGAATGTGCCACCAACTCAAGTTGAAAGCAGCGTCTACTGGCCAGGTGTCTACTCCTGAAAGGGAGGATCAGCCAAGGAAGTGGGATGTGCCCTGCATCTTTTCAAATGTACTGAAGACAAAGCCTGGCCATGTGAACGGTCACCACCAGGAGCTCATTATTGTCACATCTACACAGGCTTTTCCTCTTACTGACCATGTAACCAAACTGGCTTCTTTGGGAAGAAACACAACCCTAAAAAACTGTGTAGCTTTTAGTTTGCACCTCCCAATACGGTTTAGTTATCTGCAAACAGACATTCTAAAATTTAAATGGGTTGACATCCTTGTAGCTTGGATGCTTATAACTTCTCCGTGGACCAATCCTGCTCATTCTTTTTGGCACAGACCCACTTACGATGTTAGAATCTTAAAAGCAAGTGAATGGCAGTGAGATCTAGTTGCCTATAGCCTGTGGGTCCGGGGTCTATGTGTAGGGACACAACAGTGCCTGTCAACCTGGGGCCCATCTTATATGTGCCTAAGGGTGCCACATGGACTTGGATCCAGATGTGCAGGGTCTGGAACTTGCTTGTAGTCCTGGAGCCAGTTGTGTGGGCACCTGAAGATATCTGTGGGGCTAGAGCTGGCATGTGTAGACCCAAGCATGGGGACTGGCAAACAGGGTCCTGAAGGCATCTACGCGCCATAGCCATTGTCCGTTAGTGAGCATGGAAACGCTCTACATGCGAACAAAATGCGAGTTATTTCTGAACCTCATTGAGCTCCATCTTTCCACCTCTGAGTTTCTGGACCACACACGGATTGCCAAAGTGACCGACTATCACATCTGTGGGAGCAGCAGCTGAGACCTTGGTAGAGGGTGGTTTTCCCACAGTGTGCTCCGAAAACACAGAACTGGGTGCCCCACCAAACAGCTCCAGAGAAAGGAGCCCTAGACTTTGACCCTGCCTGGCAGTTGTGAAACTCCCCTCTCCTCCACACATGATGTTAGAGGCCAGAATAAAAATCTCACAATGATTTTACAGTGCTGAGAGGGCTGAAGACATGGCTCAGTGGTTAAGAGCACTGACTGCTCTTACAAGCGACCTGGGCTCTGTGCTCTGCATCTATATGGCAGCTCACAACTATCCCTAACTCCAGTTCCAGGTGGTCCAATTCCCTCTTTTGACCTCTTTGGTACATGTAGTGCACTTATATACATGCTGGCAAGATACTCATACATATGAAAGAAAAATAAATCTTTTAGAAGTGCAGAAAGAAGCGGGCGTTGGTGGCACATGCATTTAATCCCAGCACTCAGGAGGCAGAGCCAGGCAGATCTCTGTGAGTTCAAGGCCAGCCTGGGTAAGTTCCAGGAAGGCGCAAAGCTACACAGAGAAACCCTGTCTCAAAAAACCAAAAAAAAAAAAAAAAAAAGCAGAAAGAAAAGAATGATCAAGCCAGAATCCCAAGTCTAGAAAAAAAAATCTTTAGGGGTAAAGGGAAAATCTAGACATCATCAAATGAAAGAAAATTAGTGTGCTGCCAGCAGATGTGTGCTGAGCAGGTGACTAGGGGGCTCAGGGGTCATGCCACTGGGTCTGGGCGGCGATCTAGACAGGCTGTAGTAATGTAGGCGAGGGGAAGGACTTCTCGGGAAGCCACCCAAGCTCTGCTTTGTCCTGAGCCGTAAGCAAATGGGATCTTTGTTCTCCTCTTCCTCATGAGCTCCAACTCTGGCTTTGTGTTAGGATAGACTCCCGGGCTCCTCCGGGCATTTTGGCTGTTGGAGAGAAGCAGGAAGATTTTAGGGCAGTTCTGGGACCTTCTCAAACTGAAGACAGAGGAACTCCCTTTGTCAGCTTCAGACCCATGGGAAACAGAAATGGACAGTGGGACAAAGACCGTGGATGACTGCAAAGCCATATTTCCAAATGAGGCACAAAATATCCACAGACGGCCTGGGAAAATCCGCTGACTGGCATCAGTGTACTCAGCAACGCAGGCTTCTGGGAAGGGAGGCGCAGGGACGATGAAATGTGACCTCTAATAACTCCTTGAATTCATTTCCACTGGACTCTGATAGGGAGGGAAAGGACCCAAGAAAGCACCTGCCTCCACCAACTCCTTCCATTAAACAGGAGAGGGCACCACAGAGAGAACACAGGAAATTAGAAGGGTACCTTAAAGCAGGTCGTCCATATGACCCAGCTACACCACCCCTGCTTATTCACCCACAGGACGCTAAGGCAGCGCATCCCAGGGATGCTCGCACATCAATGTTTATTTCAGCTGTACTTGCAACAGCTGAGTGACAGGAGCAGCATAAGGGTTTGACAGCAGAGGAATGATTAAAGAATATGAGCGATGCGTTTTGTTTTCAGACACACACACACAAATGATGTCATTTGCAAGAACAGAGATGTAACTGGAGATAATCAAGTGAATTAATTCTCTCTCTCTCTCTCTCTCTCTCTCTCTCTCTCTCTCTCTCACACACACACACACACACACACACACACACACACACACACACACACACACAAATCCCTGACAACACAACACAAATTTCTTCCAAAAAGAGTCTGCCCCATGGTGTGGCCCCAGGTCTGGCCATGGCAGGGTTTGGAGCAAAGTGTGCTAAAAGCTTTTTCACCTTGAGATCTCATGCAAAACAAAACATGAACACATTAGGCTTTCCTGGTGCTATTTTGATGATGTTTTCCGCTAATAAAGTAAAATTGCAGATTATTTGTTCACAAGGTTTATGGTTCCATGATAAGTTTTTAAGAACTGCTTTGCTGTAGACACTTCAAGCTGTGTCACACCTTGTCAGAAGTGAATGTCTGCTTCAGAGGACACTGTCCTGCCTTGTGTTCCCCTGCATGACTCATTACACTTGTAAATTTAGATTCAACCAGTCTCCTCTGCTAGAAAATCCCAAAGCCCTAAGAAAAATCAGTGTTTGTATACATGATGACATCTTTAAAGCAAGAGAAGATGTGGCACTTGTAGAGACTGGTGCCTTCTTCTGATCATCCTTTCTTACATTTTTTCCTTACTTAGTTTTTATTCATAATCATAAACTTAACTCTGCCATCCAGCTAGACTTGGAGGGGAATAAGGAGAATACGGAACCCAGAGAACTTCAGTACAGGGAATTTTGAGCAGATGGGTGGGTTGGGTGCTCTCCTGAGCTATGGAAGGAACGGTCTGGTGGGAAAGAAGCCCGCAAGTCAAAAGAATGAGAGTTGTCCATAGTGGAAATGGTGATCTTCTTGCTGGTCTTGCCATTCCTGGACCCAAAAGGCTCCATGGCTTCCACAATGTTCATGCCTTCTTTCACCTTCCCGAAGACCACCTGTTCGCCATCCAGCCAGTTAGTCAGTCTTGGTGGTGTAGATGAAAAACTGGGAATCAGCCGGGTGGTGGTGGCGCACACCTTTAATCCCAGCACTCGGGAGGCAGAGCTAGGTGAATCTCTGTGAGTTCGAGGCCAGCTTGGTCTACAGAGTGAGATCCAGGACAGGTACCAAAACTACACAGAGAAACCCTGTCTCAAAAACAAACAAACAAACAGACAGACAGACAGACAAACAGACAAATAAATAAATAAACTGGGAACCATTTGTGTTTGGTCCAGCATTTTCCATGGATAAGATGCCAGGACCTGTATCCTTCAGGATGAAGTTCTCATCCTCAAATTTCTCCCTGTAGATGGACCCGCCTCCAGTGCCATTATGGCATGTAAAGTCACCACCCTGGCACATGAATCCTGGAATGATTCTGTGAAAGGAGGAACCTTATATCTAAATATTTTTCTCTCAGTGCTCAGAGTGTGGAAGTTTTCTGCTGTCTTTGAAACTGTGCAAATAACTCAAGGAGACGCGGCCCAAGGGCTCGCCATCGGCCGAGACGTCAAGAATGTGGGGTTGCCATGGCTGCAGCAAGCAGTGACGGGGGACAGCGGCGTCTGTAAAGCCCCTTTCTTACAATTTTAAAATCTCATTTTTATTTATTAGGGAAGGGGTCACACATGTGCCGTGGCATGTGTGTGGCAGAGGGCAACTTAGGGAGGGGGTTCTCTCCTTCCACTGTGTGGGTCCCAGGGATCAAGCTCAGATTGTCAGGCGTGGCAGCAAGCACCTCTACCCACTGAGCCATATTGCCAGCCCAAGTTATTTCAAACTCTCCCTTTTTTCATTTAAAACTTTAATATTTAGCATTAGTGTGAGTGTATGTGTGTTTATAATGTGTGTGTGAATGGATGTTTATAGTGTGTGTGTGTGTGAGTATATGTGTGAGTGTATCTGTGTTTATAGTGTGTGTGTTTATAATGTGTGTGAGTGTATGTGTATTTATTGTGTATGTGTGTTTATAATGTGTGTGAGTATGTGTATTTATAGTGTGTGTATGTTTATAATGTGTGTGAGTGTATGTGTATTATGTATGTGTGTTTACAGTGTGTGTGTGAGTGTATGTGTGTTTGTGTGCGTGCAACTTTGTGGCGTTGGCTCCCTTCTTCCACCCTTATATTTCAACAAATGCTGCTGAAGTAGTTGGACTTTCGTTAGGAAAAAAAAAGCCTCAACTAAATCTCATGCCTTTTACAAATGAACTCAAAGCGGATCATGAACTTGAATGTAAAAGGGAAACCATAACCTTCAGGAAAAGATGTGGACAAAAGTCTTTGAACCTAGGGCTAGTCAAAGAGCCCTTAGACCCAACACCAAGAAAGGAATCTATAAAAAGAAATCTGTAAATTGGACAGAACAACTTCTGCCTGTGAAAGCCCAGGTATAAATGAAAAGACATGTCACCTGGAGAAGACATTTGAAAAGCACCCGTGTGATACAGGACCAACATGGAAAGGATGCTTCAGATCCAATGATAAAAACCAGCCCCACCATTAGAATATGGTGGGAAGACACTTTGGGTAAATGCTACCCAAAGTGGAGGCTTGGTTGGCACACTGGCCTCTAGGAAAGTAATCTCTGTGGTTAACCCCTGGGGAAAGGTAAATTAAAACTGATTCAGTGGTTAAGAGCACTGGTTGCTCTTCCAGAGGTCCTGAGTTCGAGTCCCAGCACCCCCATGGCAGCTCACAACCATCTATAATGGGATCTGATGCCCTCTTCTGACATGCAAGTGTACATGCAGGCAGAGCACTCATACATTAAAACAATACATACATAAATAAAAGTTTAGAAACAGGCAAAGAACAAAGAGATAATTTCATTTTCAGGAAAATAGGTGGAGCTAGATATTATCATGTTGAGTGAAATAAGACAGACTCAGAAAGACAAGTGTCACATGCTTTCTGACATATACAGAAGCCAAATAAAAATAGAAACATAGATATCCCCAGAGACGCGAAAATAGAGGGAGAAACTATTTGGGAAGGAAATCAGCTGGAAGAGGAGGGAGGCCCGAGAGTAATAGGGGGTGAATATGTTCAGAGTCCGTTATACGTGTATGAAAATGTCACAGTGAAACTCATTGTTTTGTGTAATTAGTATATGTTAATGAAAAACATTACCAGGGCAGGATGGCCAAACAAGCCAGGCCCATGAAGGATGGGAGTGTCTGGCTTCCGTGTCTGCCGGTGGGAATGGAAAGCACATCTGGAAATCAGTTTGTCAGCTGTTTTTAGAGCAAACACGTAGCTACCCAGAATTACACTCTTGGACATTTATCCCAAAGAAGTGGAAATTTACATACAAAAATACAATAATGCTTACAATAGTTTTATGTAGAATAGCCCGAACCTGGAAAGAATTCCAAAGGTCCTTCTCTGGATGCCTGGTTAGACTGTGGAGCATCTCCATGGAACATGCAACAGTATTCAGCCACAAGAAGGAAGGAGCTCTGGGCACCTGCCACCCACTTCTAGAGAATTCCCTGAGAGGGAAATGCTAGCCCCCAAAGGGCCCAGACTCACACAGCACCCTTTCAGAGGCACAACGTAACCACAGAGAGTGGACCTGTGGGGCGCCGGGGGCTGAGGGTGTGGGAAAGGCTTTGTCTACAAAGGGCACCCCAAGGGTCCTGGTGCCATAGGTACCCCGAGTCTAATGCCGCCATGTCAGATATTTGCTAAGATGCTGTGATGAAATTTGGGGGGGGGGCTATTACTGTTGAGGGATCTCTCTCCTTCTTATTCCCCCTCCATCTCTCACTCCCCCCCCCCACACAGCTGTATGTGCTCTGCCATTACCTCAGAAGTTTAACTGAACAAGGACACCCAGAGATAAGTTTGGGAGAAACTATATACTCCACTCCTCTGTCTGAATATTCTGGGCCAGGAACCAAACTTGTCCAACTTTGGCCACCAAATCGTCCTTGGTCCCTTCTACAAAGGGCCTTCCCAGTGCGAAGGCACTCTGGAATTCTGCAGCTCTAACCCGTTCATGGTCCTGTCCCACAGTTTCCAGGTAAATCACCCAGGAGCCTGTCCGAGATGGAAGCCTGAGCTCCTCCAGGCCCTCTGAGGCAGGTGGAATGTGGATTTCAGAGCTCTGGGTGGCTCTGCTGGCAAGGTACCCCACGGTCGAGAACCATGTCCGCTTTGGTCCTGATTGGTGTAAGGATCAGATAATGGTCTGTTCAAGGTCACCAGCTGCTAAGTGGCAGGGCTGAAACTAGCCCAGGTCACTTGGGGACAATGAGATACTGTTTACCTCAAATATTTACTTGCCAATCTTCCTGTTACAAGCCCTTGCTAGGAGGTGGGAGGTGGGGGAGGGAGCTGGCACTCACCAGAAGTTCTCTTTCCACTTCTGCGGTCACAACGGAAGACCCTGTCCCCACCTGAAGCACCCCACCGCCCCTCAGAGAAGGCAGTTGGGCTAAACACTCCTTTAGCCTCCTGGCTTGGGCTTCCATTCATTCTGCAAGCCTTCCCTTCCTCCTCCCTGGAAGTGCTCACTCCCTGTGGCTCCTCCTCAAACTGTCAGGAGCACCTGCAGAGATGACAGCTGTGGTCCCCAGGAGAGGGTGAC
>CABHPQ010172853.1:12365-23562 GCA_902168405.1 Peromyscus aztecus
AGGTACGCCCACCTGAATCCAGCTGTGCCCTAGATGCATCCCAGGCCCTTATCTCATGAGTCTTCTGGCTCGACAGGGGACTCAATGTGATGGTCTGTGGTTCTCCTGCGGCCTATTTTTTCCCTCTAACCATTTTGTGGCAATTCTTCTTCACGGAGGAGACCAGTGGGTCACCATCAAGTATCCATGATCTCACCTACAGACAGGGAGACTGGTCACTGAGGGCTTTCCCCTCTTACGTTCCTGTTGTCAGGAGGCTTCTCGCCTGCTACTCTCTTAGGGATAAAAATGAAACAGTGTGGAAGACAACCATCTTTACAAATGGAGGTTGCTCCTGGGACTGCCTACCGCAGACCCACATCCCAGCGGGACACAGACAGGTCCTGTGCACCTGCCAAGGCTGGGGAAAGACAGAACTGCTCCCCAGGGGCTTCCAGGAGCCTGTGGTGTGCCCTTCCCTTGGGAGCACGAAGGCAGCACCCGGGGGAGAGAGTCGAGCTGCACTCTAATCCGATTTGCAACAGCTTAGGGGATTGTCTTTTTCTGGCACCTGCTTGGTCACCCCTAAGGTGTCCTTGGTGACCCCAGGGCTGGGATTTATCAAGATGCTTGTCAGTCCTGCTCTCCCGGGGCTTCTTAGTGGCTCTCCAAGCATCCCGGCCACGGCTGCGTACCTCCCTTGTCCCACAAGGGCAGGAACAGGCCATAGGCCAAGGGCATAGGGTCAGGCCTGCTTTGGCTACAGGTGCCTTGAGCTGCACTTCAGCCTATGGCTCCTAACACTTGAAAGTGGACACGAGGCATCATCAGGATGGATTTCGGGTCCTTGGAGACTGTCGTGGCCAACTCTGCCTTCATTGCTGCCCGGGGCAGCTTTGATGGAAGCAGTACCCCGTCTTCCCGGGACAAGAAGTATCTGGCCAAGCTCCGGTTGCCCCCGCTGTCCAAGTGCGAGGGTCTCCGCGACAGCCTCAGCCTGGAGTTCGAGAGCCTGTGCTCAGAGCAACCCATCGGCAAGAGGCTCTTCCAACAGTTCCTGAAGACAGATGAGAGGCATGTGCCAGCCCTGGAGCTCTGGAAGGACATCGAAGACTATGATACAGCCGATGACGATCTGCGGCCGCAGAAGACGCAGGCCATCCTGGCCGAGTACCTGGACCCACAGGCCACACTCTTCTGCAGTTTCCTGGACCAGGGCATGGTGGCAAAGGTGAAGGAAGGGCCAACGGGGAGCCAGGACGGCCTCTTCCAGCCTCTGCTGCAGGCCACGCTGGATCACTTGAGCCAGGCCCCCTTCCAGGAGTACCTGGGGAGCCTGTACTTCCTGCGGTTCCTCCAGTGGAAGTGGCTGGAGGGCCAGCCCATAGGCGAAGACTGGTTCTTGGACTTCAGGGTTCTGGGGAAAGGGGGCTTTGGGGAGGTGTCGGCCTGCCAAATGAAGGCAACTGGCAAGATGTACGCCTGTAAGAAGCTCAATAAGAAGCGGTTGAAGAAGAGGAAGGGCTACCAGGTAGGGCAGGATCCCGGCGAGCCGAAGGTGCTGGTGGGCTGGAGGGATGGTAGAATGGCGGCTACCCACCTGTGGAGCTCTACATAGGCCTCGGCTACTGTGCCGTTTGGACACCCCCTACCTCCTGCTCAGGCAGCCATTGGCAGGCTGTTGTCCATCTGTATGTACCACACTCAGGAGCAGTTCAGGGGGAGAGTCATTTGCAGGCAGTTGCTGTCTGGAGCGTGTATCTGGCTTTCTAGAAACCTTTCCTCAGAGCCTGTCTCCTGCTGTGATGACACACATACACAGTAAGGCAGGACTCTGTCAGCGGAACACCACTTTTGGCAGACGCTGTTTACATGAGGCAGGGCCCATCTGTGATGCTGGAGTGCGGGACTAGTTTTCCTGAACACAGGTTTCCGGGGGACAAGAATGACTGGAGGACATAGGCAGGCTGCCAGCATTTTATTTCCTCCTTTGTTGGCGTCAGTGCCTACTTAAGGCAGGATCAGCGAAAGCGGCTTATTGTCCCAGGGACACAGCCCCGCACAGCCCTGCTGTACAGTACAGATAATGCTGTGAAACTCTTAGGGACGGACACCAGCCCCCCCCCCCCCCCCAGCAGGACCATGAGCCTTCAGTGAAAGGTCAAACATTAGGTGCAAACAGCAAGTGGGGGCGTCAGACAAATCCAGGCACCTTTACCAGGGGCCTTGGGGACGGCACCTCATGCTGGTCTGATGTTAATCTTTAAAAAAGAGCTTTATGCTCAGGTGTGGTGGCGCACGCCTTTAGTCCCAGCACTCAGGAGGCAGAGGCAGGTGGATCTCTGTGAGTTCAATGGTCTACATGGAGACTGCCAGGAGAGCCAGGGCTACATAGCGAGAGATGTCTCAAAATAGCAAACAAACGAATAACTCCAGCTTTATGGAACTGTTACTCAAGTTCTGGGCCACCCACATCTACATGCAACCCAATACAACATCGAATCTTTTCTGACTTCAGTGCCCTGGTGGGACGTATGCAGAATGAATCGGCCTGACCTATTGTCCTCGTCCCTTTCACACGTTCAGATGTTTAGAATAAAGGTGAACGGTAAAGCAAGGTCTACGGGAAACTTGGGCTGCATTGGGAGTTAGCGAGGACACAAGCGAGGACTGGATGGTGGAGTGAGAATGTACAGGAGAGGGCAGTGATAGAGATGTCCTGGTGGGCACCAAGCCTATACCCCTGAATGAATGCATGCCAGATTTCACACATTGCAGCCTGCCCTGTGCTGTGCCCGGCATGCAGGCTGCTCTCCACAGTGCATTCCCGAGGACTGAGGATGACAACTCTGCTTCCAGGGTGCCATGGTTGAGAAGAGGATTCTGGCCAAAGTACACAGCAGGTTCATTGTGTCTCTGGCCTATGCATTTGAGACCAAGACCGACCTCTGTCTGGTGATGACCATCATGAATGGAGGTGACATAAGGTAATGGCGTCCAAACCTGGGGTTGGTTTCAACGAGGGTACCCAGTTCACGTCCTGTGGGGCCCAGGACTTAGGCTGTATCTGTCACTGCACGTTCTCGAGCATCTCCATGATTGTTGGGGACAGGTGACAGGGGGCATGTGGTGCTGTGGATGGCTGTGATGGGGTGCCATGGGTTGAGAGGGCTAAGGAATTAAAATGAACAATTCCATCAGTGGCCACTCGACCAGCTCGAGCCAGCTTGCCTATTGCCTACATAGGAGGGTGCCACCCCTGCTGGTGCCTGGGTTGGCCGAGCCTGATGGTGCTCTGAGGTGGTTCCTGCATCCTTGGGGAGGTCAGGTCACCGGCCTTCACTGGCTTGATGACTTCACCACTCTTTGCCTCAGTTTCCTGTTCTGTAAAATACAAAGAATGATGGCCAAGCCATTGTCAGGAGGATGAAGTAAGTGGTGAGACCCTGGGGTAGTTGACACGCAGAGTTACAATGATGAGATTCTTAGGTACCTGGTGCATGAGGCTAACGCAGTGAGACCCTGGGGTGCCCCGGGGATGTAGGGTGCCACTGAAGGGAACTAGAACTTGCAAAAGCCCGTGTCTCTCCCTTCCTTGCTTTTATTTACATCACTGCTCGAGCAGACGAGTCATAGGAGGTCCAGACAACCCGTCTGTGAGAATCCCATAGAAGAGGAAGAGGGCTGCAAGGGATGCTGGGTGATTCTAGCGTGGCAGGCTCTTCTGTCCCCATCCCCAGGGGCCTCTGGTTATCTCCAAGGCCTCTGGTCTTTACCCACTCTCCCTGCGGCTTAGGTCATCATATCTTCCAGCTCTGAGCTTCGTTTCCCTGTAAAGTGTTGAGGTGATGTGTCCAAGAAAGAGTGAAAAAAAGGACACACTTGAGGAGGGGCCTGCGGAGAGGGGGCTGCGAGGGAAGTGTTGGTGCCAACTCCACCAAACGGTTCAAGGTCTGCTGGAGCAGACCACAGGTGTACTTAGAGATTTGGGGTCGCTTGTGTTTTAAGAAAGTAGGGCTGACTCACCTCCCTTGGCTCTGTCCTGGCACTGCTCTGGGGTCAGAAGGAAGGGGGTGTTAAGTAACAAGCTTGTATGTCCTTCTAACAGTGGTAGGTACGGTGTGAGGTATCTGAGGCCTCTAGCCTTGGGGTTCTCCAGGAGAACACTGATGCTTGGTCCCCAGGTGACCACGCTGTGTTGATATGTGTGTGCCCTGAGACCCTGGCACTGTTTCTGCACTTGACTGCCCTTCAGCCCTGTGTGTGTGGGTACCTCCCGTGGTGTTCTGCCCCCAGGTACCACATCTACAATGTGGACGAAGAGAACCCTGGCTTCCAGGAACCACGAGCAATCTACTACACGGCCCAGATCATCAGTGGCCTGGAGCACCTGCATCAGAGACGCATTGTGTACCGGGACCTCAAGCCGGAGAACGTGCTGCTGGACAATGACGGTGAGCCGCCGGAGTGGAGGGAGGCGCCCAAAGCATGGCTTCTTCAGCCTCTTTGAAAGTCACTGCAGAGGGGCCTAGGGGGTGTTAGGGTATACAGGACAGTGGTGTGAGCTGTGTGGTGTATGTGTGTCTGTCTGTCTGTACGTATGCGTGTGGCAGGTGTTACATGTTTGTGTGTAAGATACATGTGGTTTGCCTATTATGTGTATGCTGTGTCTTTGTGGGGAATGGATATGTGTGTATAGAGTGTGGTATGTGTGTACACAGAACATGTGTGTAGGTGTGTTTTTCTACTGTGCAGAGGAGCCCTGCCAAGCCCTGGGCTCACCTGGCACCTCTGTTCTGCGGAATGTACGTGACCTCGGCTTATATTTACTTTCAGGCAATATCCGGATTTCTGACCTTGGATTGGCTGTGGAACTGAAGGAAGGGCAGAACAAGACCAAGGGCTACGCAGGGACCCCTGGTAAGGACCTGAGCACTGGGGGAGGGGCCCGGGGAGGCTTGGCATCCAGGAAGAGGCCCGGGTCCTCCTCTCCCCCAGAGCCAGAGGCAGCAGGGTCCCCAATTCCTAAGGCGGCGACAGAGAGTGGTGGCTGTGGAGTGTGGCTCCCTTATCTCCTAGGCAAACAGCGACAATCAGGTTTTGCTCAGCAGCTCAAGAACTGTGTGTTCCCTGCAGTGACAGCCCTACCCTGCCTTGGCAGCCTCACTGGCTTGCTGCCTCGCCCTCTGTGGCGAAGCTGCCCCTCTGGTACCTGGATGGGCAGAGAGAACACAGGGCTCCCACACCCAGTGGCTTCCCGGGTATTGACAGAGTGAGTTTGTCCAGGGGGTCTCACGGAAGAGCTGGGGCCTTGGGGTCACCGTGTGGGTCACACCACAGAGCACCTGGGGCAGGAACTTTCCTCAGGCAGCCCTTGCTAGGTTTCAGTAAAACCCTGGTAGGTATCCACTAATATGCAGGGTACACACATGTGTGTCTCTGTGTGAGTACATGCATACCTGTGTGTTCACACACTCCCACATGTGTGCTTGCTCTCATGTGGTGTATACAGGTGTATGTCTTGTAGGTGTGACTGCATGTACACATGGACGCCTTTATGTGTAAGTACATGTGTGGATGCCCATGAGCCTATACATGCATGTACATCTGTGAACATCTGTGCATATCTGTTTGTACATGTATGTAAGCACACAACTCCCTCTGTGTGCACACATGCATGCATGTGTATGAAGGCATCTCTGTGTATGCATGCACTCATGATAGTCTCTGTGTGCATACATGCAGACATGTATGTGTGTGCATCTTTATGAATGTGTCTTTGTGCATGTGCATATCTTTGTGTGCCTCTGTATATGTACATATTTCATGCATGAATTTGTGGACATATTCCACATTCATGTGTGCATGAATGTGTGAATGTGTACAGGCATCTCTGGGTGTATGCATGCATCTCTGCATCTGTATATGTTTTGTGTACATGTACACTTGCACATATATGTGTGATTGTAGATGTATCTGTGTCTATTCCTGCGCACACACACACACACACATACACACACACACACACACACACACACAAGGCCATTTGTGTTTGCTTCCTTCCTCACGGATCTGCCTTCATCCTCCTCGTGCAGAGAGGAGAGACCGAGTCAGGTGGAGCAGATGCATGGTCCAGGACCATGCTGGTGGCTAGATGACCTCATGGCGTGCTCATCTGTCAGAGCCTTTGGTGCTAACACTTACCACATAGGCTTGTGAGTCTGTTCAGTGACCGCTGCACACCGGCACTCGCATGTGGTAGACACACCTGCATTTAAGTCCTTCCGGTCTCCACATTCTGGGTTGTCATGTTCAGGCTGATTTCTGACAGGATTTCTTTGATGTCTTCCTTCTTCCCTGGCTGTCTGACTTCAGACAGAACCTAAGTTGGGATGTATACAGAGTGGAGATAGGATCTTGCTTTGTACATGTATGTAAGGACCCTGTGCCTTGGGTCCCATCTGAGATCATCTCTGATGCCATGGTGGGTAAAGGGACAGGAGCTTTCCCCCTGCATTCTGGGGTAGGACAGATTCATACTGGTCCTCAGGGGCCATGATGACTGTCTAGCCTGTGTCTTGGTTGATGGTGGGTGCTGAGGTCTCTGGGCAGGCACAGGGTGAAGGAGGTCTGAGAAAGGGATTCTGGAAAGAGCTCTGCCTGGAGCCATCACACAGCCTCATGAAGACATGGCTGCACCTGCTTTCATGAACTAGTCCAAACTTCACTTAGATCTTTCCAGTCCACTGTGCGTCCCAGATCCACTGAAGATTAGAAGAACTTAACTTCAAGACCAGAAACTGGTCCTGCTCAGGACTGAGCAGGAGGCCCGGCTGGCCACAAGAGGGCGCCCTTGCCTGCCCAAACACCACCTTCCTGAGCTTGTTCTGACTCTTCAGGTGGATGCCGTGGCATCACTACCCACATGTGAATCCTTTGACTGGGCCTCCACTGAGGCTCTGGAAATGCTGAGTTAGGAAGCAAACCAGAAGCTGGTATTCCAGGAACCAAAGAACACCATTCTAGAGATTTCTCCCCACTCTGCAGCCTCCCAGCTCAGGCCACAGCCGTAGGTTGTGCATCGGGGAGGTTCTTCCTCTGGACATAGGAAAGACATGTCTCTGTCTTCTGCTTCCTGCCACAAGGGGATGAGTTCACTACAGAAGAAGCAGAAATCCACTTGCTCCCTCGTCCAATAACACGTGGGTGTCGGCTCTGCAGCAACAACATTATTTACAAAAACCCCAAATGTGAAGACAAAGGGCGACATGATCAGGGTTTAGCTTGGCCCAGCTACAAGGGCCACTGGGTGAACAATGGTGACGTACTGGAATGGAGCGTGCCATGCATGGCTCACCTCCAGAAGGGCTAACAGTCTAGGGCCCAGAAGCAATTCCAAAGATGAGTGGGAGGAGACGGTTTAGACACTGTGTTGTAGACCCTGGGCATTAACATGTGTAGTGGGTGACAGGGGTGAAGACTTTCATGCAAATGGCCACGTTGTGACCGGACAACTAGGGGGACTGGGCAGGGCACATCTGTCCAGAAGGCCACACAGCGGCTCTTTGATCAGGTGCTGTTCTGTGAAGCTGGATTTGCGGCACTGTTTCCTCATGTCTGCGTTGTCCTGAGCAAGTCCCCTCCTCATTATTAGGCTGCTCCATGCCTTACTTCTCAACACTGAAAGCTGAATTGTGATAGGTGTGTCCTGCACGTGGCAGGGCCACGAAGGAGTTCAGCTGTAGCTTCACTGTAGGGACTAAAAGGAGGTTCATGTTGCCAGAGACAAAGCGTCCAAGGAAGGCAGAGGACTGTGACCTCACGTGTCCCTCGGGCTTTGGTCCCAGCACCTGGGTCATTGGCCCCCTCTAGATTATAGGACACAGATCTCACTTCTATGTTCTTGTAAGAGGAAAGGGGCCAGAAAGTCACAGAAGGACCGTCTGCATCTGTCTACCTCACGACTCAGACACAGTGCGCTGTCCTGCTTTACGCTGTTCTGAGTCTGAGTGGAGGGGAAAGGAAGCTTCATATCACATGCTAGGAATGAGGTACCACACGAGGAACAAGATTTCTGCCCCAGGCAATTCTGCCCCTGGAATCCTTGGCTATGTTGGAACACATTTTTGGTTGTTACAACTGTGGGCATCCAGTGGATAGCAGCCGGGGTTATGTGCAATGTCCTTCAATGACAACAAAGAGGTTTCAGTCCTGAAAATCACTGTGGTGAGACCCCTGTCCCTTCCTGGGGACGGGGAGGGGGGTGTCACGAGAGCTTCAGTTGTTCTGTGACTACTGGGTAGGAACCATGCGGTTGGAAAACAGCTGCATCTCTAAATCTCCATGTGTTCCCGACGGCAGGTTTCATGGCCCCTGAGCTCCTCCGCGGTGAAGAATATGACTTCTCTGTAGACTACTTTGCCCTGGGGGTCACATTGTATGAGATGATTGCAGCCAGGGGACCCTTCCGAGCCCGAGGAGAGAAGGTAGGTGACGTTGGGCAGGAAGTCTTCCAGGGTTCCATTCTGGGGCAGACATGGATGGGTGGGTTGTGTCAAGGACTACATAAGCAGTGTAGGTTCCGGGGTCCTGCTCCTGTGTGTTCCATCCCAAGGCCTGTCTGCTCTTGAGATCTGTAGGTGGCGCCGTCGATGGATTCTAAATCGGTCCTTTCACACCAGAGCCAGCAGGCGGCAGAGCAAACACGCACTAGCTGAGACTGGGCGTTTCTTCCTTGTAAGACAGCGGGCTTCTGTCATTAGGTCCTTCTGGGGTGGACGCCGCACAGAAGGCCCCTGGTGGGTCCCTAGCTAACCGTGGCCACTAGGCCACTGCTCTTGGGACTTCGGACAACCACCCCAGACACTCTCCCTGCCCGTTTCTGTTTACACAAAGGTTGGTCTGGTCCAGAAGTCAGGTGCTGTCTCCCATGTCTCCGTAGGGACAGTGTTCACCTGCCTGTCACTGCCTGAGCTGACAGCTCCATGCTGTCATGTGATCGCATGGAGAAGTGTCTCCGTCTCGGGGCCCTCCGCAGTGACGGGCATCAGGGCGAGCTGTGCGCTCTCACAGCACTGCTCACTCAGGTCCCACAGGCTTATGTTTGTTCTGTCCACACCTGCAAAGAGAGATGATGGAGGTGTCAGCTTTACAGGGGGGGATGTCGGGGAGTGAGCCACACTGTGTACATCATACACTTCCTGTAGGGGAAGCTTCGTCTGGGAGACCACAAGCCTGGCCGGGAGTAAGGCAAGCTCTCCACCTTAGGTTTCTCTCAGATAGCTGAATGAGCTCTCCCTCACTGCTGGTTTCACTGCTGGTCACTTCCTGTTCAGTGGACTAGCTGTGTAAGCGTGTGGATAAGGTGGCTGGGGGCTTCCTGGGGACTTTTGTCTCTTTGTCCTGAGATCTGAGCCTTTCAACGCCAAGCCACCTGGGAGGGGCCCATCAGCCACCCCCACCCCAGTGAGGGTGAGCACCAAGCCCCAAGTCTTGAGGCTTGGCCTGGGCTCGAGTGAATTGGTGCGTTTGCCGCCGTGTAGGTAGAGAACAAGGAACTCAAGCAGCGCATCATCTCAGAGCCCGTGAAGTACCCAGACAAGTTCAGCCAGGCCAGCAAGGACTTCTGTGAGGAACTGTTGGAGAAGGACCCGGAGAAGCGCCTGGGCTTCCGGGATGGGACCTGTGATGCACTCAGGGCGAACATCCTCTTCAAAGACATCAGCTGGAGGCAGCTGGAAGCTGGTATGGTTGGCACCATAAGCCTTAGGAGGGTGTAGGGGGTTGGTGCCGTATGACCCTTGATGGTCCACCTCATCCATGGGGTCAGCCGTGGACTGAGCTGAGGACTTGTGGGACCCCAGCTAGCCTCTGACAACTCATCTAGTCCTCCATTCATCTCCAGGATCCCAGGACTGGGCCCTGGGGTCAGGCAGGTTGAAGTCAGGTGGGAAATGTGGGCAGCAATCCAGCATTAAAGAGCTAGGTCTGCTTTCTGGCCTTTCCCTGCCTTAGCCTGTATTCTAGAGCTCCGAGGGTTCAAGTGAGGCAGTTTGTCTGACTGTGAGACGTTCATTTACTCCACATTGTTTGTCATAGGATACGGTGTGTGTCGTGTGTGTCCATGTATCTGTGGATCCATGCGTGTATAGCTGCTTGTGTGTGAGCCCGTGCATGCACACATGCTCATGTGCCTGTGTGCACACGTACTTGCCTGTGCATGTCTAGATGTACATCTAATGTCTATGTGTGTGGTGGTGTGGTGTGCATGGTGTGTGTGTGTGTGTGTGTGTGTGTGTGTGTGTGTGTGTGCGCGCGTGCGCGCATGTGTGTGTCCCTGAATGTGTCTGTGCATGTGCATTTCAAGGGTGAATAGAAGCCATAGCCTTGCCCTCCAGGTGGCATTTTCAGCATAACTGTGATCACCTACAGGGCGAGCTAGGATCCATAGACAGGAGTAGAAGGTTATCCCAAGAGAAGTAACTTTCGGGTGGAAGAGCTAAGCAACTCCCCCGAAGCCGGGCTGCTCTGGCAGAGCTTTTGTGATGAGGCCACAAGAAATGCAAGGGTCCTGGCTCAGGAGGGCCAAGGACTGTTTATCTGAGGGGCAAGGGAGTAGTGGGACCCAGAGGTTTGAGTCAGGCGTGTTGGAGAAAGTCAGGTGAAGAGGTCACACTTGGGTGCCAGCAGCCAGCCTGGACCAGCACAGGCCTGTTGGGAAGCTGGAGCTAGTGGCTTACATACTGCAGGGTGGTGGGTGGGGTCAAACGTTCAGAGGAAGTCAGGGCCGGAGGCTAGGTCGGCAGCATCTGGGCTCTATAAGAACAACATTCTGCATCCTGTAGTTTCAATCAAGAAGTGAAGCTGGCTGGGAGGGAGGATGCAAAGTTCAGTCTGACATCTGCCACTGTGATGCCAACCTGGGGCCGGGCAAGAGCTCTGAGCCTGGGGCTGCAGAGAAGGTGTGGTCGCCATGTGAGGGACTGAGGTCCCTGTTTTCAAGATGCTGGGCTCACAAGGAGACTTTGGGGGCAGAATCTGGGGGAGATAGAGGAGCCAAGTGCTGGAATTTATTTCAAAAGGCTTCCTAGCTGGCACAGTGAATCAGACCTGTAACTCCAGCACTGGGGAGGCTGAGGCAGGAGGATTGTGACTTCAGGGCAGCCTCAGAAACACACACACACACACACACACACACACACACACACACACACACACA
>CABHPQ010172853.1:23572-41309 GCA_902168405.1 Peromyscus aztecus
CACACACACACACACACACACACACACACACACACACACACACACACCTTTCTAACCAGATCTGGGCATCTTCCACCCTGTCCATCATCCAGTCTGTGAGCGCTGAGCATGAGGGATGGATCTGCTTCGGGATGCTGGCTTTTTCTGTTGGCATTAGGAAGAGCAGCTGGTCTTTTGTATGTTTGTGGGGATCCTTTGGTCCAGCAGTGTCCTCACCATGGGTATCTCTGTTCCCTGTTTCTTCACAGGGATGCTGATCCCTCCATTCATCCCAGACTCTAGGACTGTCTATGCCAAGAACATACAGGACGTGGGTGCCTTTTCCACAGTCAAGGGTGTGGTTTTTGACAAAGCGGACACCGAGTTCTTCCAAGAATTTGCCTCTGGCAACTGCCCCATTCCCTGGCAGGAGGAGATGATTGAGACTGGTATCTTTGGGGACCTGAATGTGTGGCGCCCAGATGGCCAAATGCCGGATGACATGAAGGGAATCATTGTGGAGGAGGCAGCCCCTACATCCAAGTCAGGAATGTGTCTCATCTCCTAGCCAAGTATCTGAGGGAAGCAGGGAGCTGGTGTGTAAAGAGAGGAAAGTGTACTGAGCTCATGGGAAAAATGCGACCCTGGTGTCAGTCTGAACTCACTCTACCCAGATCACCAGGCTTCTTGTGGCTTCTTGTGGAGCAAGCAAGACTTTCGGTCTAGACCCTACAGACATGGCATATTTTGTCATATTTCATTCAAAAGAGACAAAAAGGCCACAGGTTGACTAGTAAGATACAAATACTCAAAGAACCTCTGTGTATAGATGTGTGGCCAAGAGCTTGGATGGTCAGAAACCCACATTCAGCATGGCTCTCCCGGTACTTTGAGTTAATATTTCAGGGCAGACCTGTTTGCTCCTGGTCAATTCAGGATTGCAGGCACTCATGTACCCCAAAGAGGGCTGTACCTGGGGGTCCATCCCAGACCCCTCCTTGCCTGCTTCCTGCCTCCTCAGCTGCCTTTACTGGTCACCACCTGCTCCATGGACCCCAATTTGAAGCTACTGAATCTTCAGGGAGTAGAAAGGATAGACTGACCTGGACTTAGCTGAGAGTCATTGCCTCCTCTCAAGAATTGGAGACAGCTACCTCAGACAGCTACGGTCTCTGTCCTCGGCCAACACCACGTGTGGTATATGCTCAAATCGTCATAGTCATGTCACATGTGGTGGGGGCCCAAGTCTTTACATGCTAATGTCGTGTGTGGCGGATGCCTGAGCAAAGACACGCCATACGTGGTGTACGCCAGAGTCCCCCACAGTCATTACACCTGTAGTGGGTGTCTGTGTCCTCAGGCCATCTTTGTGCCGCACAGCCTCTCCTCGCTTGTGAGGAAAGGTGACCGATATATACCCAATAATTTTGGAAGATTGCCGGATAAAGCCAGCACTGGATCGCAGCACTGGACCGGTGCCCCCCAAGTTGTATGGGGTACAAGCATCTGTCAAGAGCATGCCACCAATAAACCCCAGGTCAGCTGCACTGTGGAGGAGTTCAGATATTGCTATAGAGGTGCCTTGCACACATGATATCCTGGGGACTAATGTTGGATGCTAAAGAAATCCGTGCCAGGATTCTGCTCTTCTTGGAGAATCTGACACTGTGGAATTGTGGGGTGCTCTGGAGGGTCCTTGGGGCAGTGTCCATACCTCCTGGACCATGGCCTGGGACCCCTTGGGACCCAGTAGTCCTGTGGCTGATTAGTGCTGCGTGCTGTAGACAAGGCAAATCTCCCATCATCCCTTCCCTGTTCACTCCATCCTGCAGAGCATCACACATGTATCAAGTCCTGGATGCATAGTTTATTTCACTATATTCTGGAGCTCATTTTAATATGCTCTGGGTTGAAGACACTGGCAGTTTGGCTGTCTCATCCTCTTCTTCACTGGGGCAGAGGGGTGTGAAAAAGGTGGGTTTTAGCAGCCTCATCAGGTTTTGGGGAGGCCTGGTCCTTGTTACACTAGCCATCATTCCTGTTTGCCCTGCCCAGAGCTCGTGGAGCTGACGGTGGAACCTGTATGGCTGCATAGGCTCAGTGCCAGGCCCCCCACCCTGCACTATAGACTAAAGAGCAAGACATGCAGTCCATTTTAAATTTCAGATGAATAGTGAACACTCTCCCAGTGTAAGTATATCTCAGCAGTATTTGGGACACACTTACACTAAAACTATTCATTGTTTGTCCGAAATTCAGATTTAAATGGGTGCTCTGTAAGTCTTTTCAAAAATCTAAATCCAGCCAGCCTGTTGCAGACCCATCAACAAGAAGGGATGGAATTGGGAGCCATGCTGCTTTGCTTTTCTGAGTCTCTTAGGGTCTAATCAGGGAGGTCTCTTCTCACTCGGGCCCACTCACGTACGTAAGCTTGAGAATCACTCAAAGAGATACATTCTAAGGCTCAGTTAGTGAGCACAGACACCCAGCAGCCATGTTCTTGGTTGTCCATGCAGGGCACTGCTAGCTGCATCAGAGGGGTGGTGCTAAGTGAAGGATGAATTGCTTGCTCTGTGCTCTCTAGGTGGAGATTTTAGCCAACTCCTTGTCTTAGAGGTTTCTTTGACCATTTTTAGGGGACCTCCACTGTAGGTGTTCTCTCAGGGATAGTGACCTTTTGGCTTAAAGAGTTTCCCCCATTCCCACTGTCCCTCCTCACCCCCAGAGCTTATGAACTCCTAGGTCCTGGAGCTCAGGTCTTGCCTGGACGCTGACCCCAGGGAGCTGGAGCTTACCCACTCACATTCTGACAGTTGCTGGTCATCTTGGTTATAACCTCCCCGGAAGACAACTAGTAGAGGACCATCACCAGCTGAAAGATGTCATGGATGCTGCTACACAGGCCTGTGCTAGGGACTCTACAGGAAAGGACCTTTTCAATCCTCAAGATGAGGAGACATCTCTCGGACTAGAAGCCCGCCTGGGAGCCCTGTGAGATACAGGCTGTCTTGTACCCAGGTCGCCAGCATGCTGTGAACTGTTTCACGTTTGACCACTCAGAGATACACAGCTGCGGTGAGATTCATTTCTGCAATGGCTCTAATAATTCTTCACCCTCAGAAGGGACCTGATAGAGGAGGCACTTTAGATGAGACAGAGAGGACTCTGGGAGTTGGAGGTCATCTAGTGAAAGGCAGGAACCCACCATGAACAGTAGGGCCGTGTCAGCTTTTGTGGCGTATTCAAACTGGGTTTGGACTTCATTCCTTTTTCTGGGTTTTATTGATAATTATAGGAATAATTATCAAAGATGATGAAATTCTCCAGCAGGCCCTGGAACTCTTTCCAAACCCAAAGTCATGTCACAAGTGGTCTGGGAGGCTAAGCACCCGAGTCCCCAGCTATGGTTTTATGAAGGTTTTGTGCATTCCCCAAGGTCTGTATCTCCTGTGAGGTAATGTGGATCGGAGTGGGGCCTTTCAAAGGTAGAGGAAAGGAGCTGGTCTTTGGGGAAGTTCTTTGGAAAGGCTTAGCTATTTCTGTGGGGTTCTGTCTGGGCTATAAGAGAGTGGGTTCCTCTACAGGCGTGAGTCTAACCCTGAGCCCCCTGGCTTCCTGTCTGTCTACATTCTCTCTGTGAGTCCACTGTGCCACCACCAGAGGCCAAACAAATGGGGCCACTCATCTTGGCTTTCCAGCTTCCAAAACTGTGGGTTAAATAAACCTCTTCACAAATTACCCTGTCTGTGGTTTGTTATAGCAATAGAAAGTGAACTGTCAACTTTAGAATTTTAACAAACAATGCAGACTTCTGGTTCCAGACAAGATGGTATACACACACTGAGGTGGTTTGAATAGGAATGCCCCCCACCCCCAGGCTCATAGATGTGAATGCTTCATCATTAGGGAGTGGAGTTACTTGACAGGGATTAGGAGGTGTGGCCTTGTTGGAGTAGGTGTGGCCTTTTTAGAGGAAGTGTTTGTTTGTTTTTTTCTTGGAGGTAGGCTTTAAGGATTCAGATGCTCAAGCCAGGCCCAATGTCTCTCTCTTCCTGCTGCCTGCTGATCCAGATGTAGAATTCTCAGCTATTTCTCCAGCACCATGTCTCCCTGCACACCGCCATGCTTCCTGCCATGATGATAAAGAACTAGACCTCTGAAACTGTAAGCAAGCTCCAATTAAATGTTTTGCTTTATAAGAGTTGCCATGGTCTTGGTGTCTCTTCACAGCAAGAGAACACTGACTAAGACAGAAGTTGGTACCAGGGAGCTGGGTATTGCTGTGACAGGCCTGACCATGCTTGTTGGCAGAATGTGGACTTTGGGACTTTGGATTAGGAAAGCATTTGAATGCTTTTGAGGTTTAATGGGCCATACTAGAAGGAGTGTGGAAGGCAGTGGTGCTGAGAGCAACGTAGATTATGATGGTCTGACTCAAAAGGTTTCAGAGGAGAAGAATCTTACTAAGTGGCCTAGAGACTGTTCTTGGGATATTTTCATGAAGAATGGGGCTGCCTGAGGCTAAATATAAGAGTTTTGGATTAGCGACATTGACAGAGGAGATTTTAAAACAATTATTATTTTAAAATAATAATTGAGTAGGTCATGTGGTTACTAGTGGCCACTTTTATGCAACTCTATAATGAAAAATAGCAAGCTGAGAAAGGAAAAATACAAAAGGTACAGTTTGAGGGGAAAAGGGGCACCAGGAAGTGGAATGGAGCTGAGTTTTGTGCTCAAGGAGATGAACAGATTTAAGAAAAGCCTGATGCTAAATGGATTAATGGGAGTGGTGATCTCAGAGCAAGACTCTACTCAGTTAAACTTCCAATTTGTGAAAAGGAATTAAAGAAATCTTAAGAAGTAAAGGAAACAATCAACAGAAAACAGATGCAGATGTAATTGAATAGGGGGGCATGTTCCAGCTTTAGCAAGCAGCAGAACTTGGCAGCTTCAGCCACGTGGTTTGGCTTTAGAGTCAAGGATAGAAGAAAGGGGTGTGGAATCTCCTTGTGAGACTAAGGAAACCTGCTGAGGCCAGGCTGTCAAGGATGTCCCTGCATGGAGGACCAGAGAGGCCATTGCCTGAAGCTGTGAAGGAGAAGCCTGAATTGCCTTGGAGACCCCAAGATGTTGCAGATGCCAGAGCTGTGGAATGTCTGCCAAGAATTCAAGCTGCTAACAGGGAGTGGAACCAGCCCAAGAGAGAGAAGTGTGTTGCAGTCAACAAAGCTGAAAGGAGTTGGAGATCTGAAGAGCACTTGGACATCAGACATGGATATGGGAAGTTTGGAGTTTGACCTGCTGATTTTCAGTCTTGCTTTGATCTAATATTTCCTCACTGTGCTTCCTTCTTTATGTTTTAGAATGCTAATGTATATCCTGTGCCATTGTATGTTGGAAGTATGTGATCTGCTTTTTGACTTTTATTTTACAGGGGCTTATACTTAAGAGATTGCCATGAGTCTCTGAAGAGACTTTGAACTTTGGACTTTTAAACAGTGTTGAAACTGTGATAGACTATGGGGACTTTTGAAGTTGGACTGAATGCATTTTTGTATTATAATATAGCTACAAGCCTTTGGGGGTCAGGGAGTGGAATGTGGTGGTTTGAATAGGAATGACCCCCATAGGTTCAAATATTTGAATGCTTGGTCATTAGACAGTAGCACTACTTGAGAGAGATGGGGAGATATGGCCTTGTTGGAGTGGGTGTGACCTTGTTAGAGGAAGTGTGTTCATGGGGTTGGGCTATGGGGTTTCAAATGCTCAAGCCAGGCCCAGTGTCTCTCTCTTCCTGCTGCCTGTGGAACCGGATGTAGAACTCTCAGCTCCTTCTCCAGCACCACGTCTGCCTGTGTGCTGCCATGCTACCCACCATGATGATAATGGACTGAACCTCTGAAATTGTGAGCAAGCTTCAATTAAATGTTTTCCTTTATGAAAGCTGCCGTGGTCATGGTGCCTCTTCACAGCAATAGAACACTGACTAAGACATACATTCTTTTTTTTGCATTTCTTCAAGTAAGTGCAGCTAAACCCCTGGGTGGTGTGAGTGAGGACTCTGCAGAGGGGGAGGTGTGGGCAAATAATGACGTTTCTAAAGAAAGTTGGCGCTGCTTCCTGTTCCTTGGCCCTGGGGGTAAGGTTGGGTTCCTTTCCTGTGAGCAAAATATGGGTGTATTAGCACGTCAGTCTCCCCATGGGATTGTCCCACTGTGGCACATCGCTGATTCTTCTCTAGTTGACATCCTCTCTGGGTCTGGCAGATACACACCATCCTGGACATGAGCTCCGCTGAAGCGAGTCCCCGAGGGATGTTGTGCCGTCACACTGCACCCTGTTCTGTCATATGAGAGCCTGTCTGGTTTGCTCAAACCCGTGCACCATGCTCCACCAGGGGTCAGGTGTCGCAGCTCCTGGAAGAAGGGCAGGAAGGCAGACATCCTTGAAAACCTGATGCTGAAAATAAATGTGATTGCCTGGACATTCAAGGCGAAGTTTGATCCGGTGTTTTAAAAACCAACTCTAAAGCCCTGGCTACACAGCAATGTTTTTCTAAGGTTACCTAGTCGTTGCCAAGACCAGTGGGCTAGGGGTCCTAACCAGGATCATGGCGCAGGGTGTAAACAGAACTGGCTCTCGCTGCTCCTCCATTGTCCAAGTCTGTCCTCCTTGGCAGGTCAATATTTGATAGGCTCTGGGCACCCAGGTGCAGTGAGTAACTGGGTCTTGTTTCCTGGCTAGCCGGTGCCTGTGTTCTCTCCTTTCAGCAGTGGGGCAGAGCTGCTGCACACGGTGCTTCGTAGACCTTTTGGCTAAACCAGGAGATGGTGGTTGCCGGGAAAGACCCCATTCAGTGGGATGGGATGAGAGTGGGGTGTCGTGTGTCCTGTGGAAATGTGAGTCACTAGAGACTCCCTTGTGACTTTCAGCCAGAGTGAATGCTATCATGTATCACAACTGCAAAATCCTTCTAGCAGGGCTCGGAATGTTATTAATTTTAAAAATTCATGTCTCCGAGGACATCTCCTTTCTGAGCTCACTTCCCACCTGTCCATGCCGGAGGGTGGCCGCTTCTGTCTCCCTATGTTCGGTCTACATTATTCATCTCCAGCTTCATTTCATGGGCTATTTAGTTTCAGGAGGGTGTGTGTGTGTGTCAGCACCACCCAGTTCCTCAGCCCTGAGCCGGCAGATGACACAGGGCTCTGGCCGTTGCCATCCAAACAGCTGCTGGGAAAGCCAAACTGTAGACGTGGCTGGGGAAGGTGACCACAAGGTTTTTGTTTTCTGTTTTTTGTTTTCGAGACAAGGTTTCTCTGTGTACCTTTGGAGCCTGTCCTGGAACTCACTCTGTAGACCAGGCTGGTCTTGAACTCACACAGATTCGACTGCCTCTGCCTCCCCGGTGCTGGGATCAAAGGCATGCACCACCACTGCCCGGCTTGTCCACAAGTTTTGTGGCTGATGCTGAGGGCAGGTGAAGCCTGTATCCTTGTTTAGGGCCCCGTTGACAGGTCACCTGTCTCCTAAATCAGTGGGGACCTTAGCAATCTGACCGGTGTGAGCCACGTAGGTGAAGTCTCACTCAGAGTGCTGGCCTCTAAATGTACTTACCTAGCAGGTGGTAGAGGCTAACCCAGAGTCTGGGGGAAGTTTACTGGGTCATCTTCCAGCACATTATTGAGTATCTCTTCATCCAGAGTCCATCTAAGAAGAGAAGAAATGAGGTGAATGTACCTTCCAGTAGATCTGCTCTGATTATAGGACTCACAGCTGTCATTCTCTTTTACTCATGAAAGATAAACCTTGCAGCTCAGCACTCTGGCCTTCCTGGACACCTAGGCCAGCTCCCTCCTCCTGGTGTGGTCAGAGGACCTCACTACACACCTGCCAGTGAGCACTGAGCAGGCTGCATGGCCAGTCGGACACAACACAGGGCACTTCATTACTGTGAGGTTTATGGATCAGAAGGGAGCCTGCAGCAGGGGGACAGGGGACATTTTCAAAGTCTTTGCCTTTTTGGTTTCTCCAAAGCCTAAACCCAGAGCAGAGATGAACAGTGAAAAGAAGGAAGGTAAGGGTTCCTGGGCAGCGGCAGCCTTTTAAAAACCAGGAAGGAGACTCCTGGAGTCCAGGAGCGATGCTGAGGACAGGGACAGAGAGGCTCAGCCACAACAGCAGCAGGAGTGGAGGAGGTCACATAAAGGCCCCTGATCTCAGGTGGAGATCAGGGAGAAATGTGTGGATCATGCCAGACATGCCTCTGCCTAGCTGTCACCTGCCACTGACACACATCTCTATGTAGACCTGGAGCTAAGAGCCAGTGTTATGTGCCAGCAGTCTGAGTGTGTGCCTTCTGATATGTATGTGAGCCTGTGTGTGAGCAGTCTGAGCGTGTGCATTCTGATATGCATGTGAGCCTGTGTGTGAGCAGTCTGAGTGTGTGTCTTCTGATATGCATGAGAGCCTGTACGTGAGCAGTGTGAGCATGTGCATTCTGATACACATGTGAGCCTGTGTATGAGCAGTCCAAGTATGCATGTGAGCCTGTGTGTGAGCAGCCTGTGTGTGTGCATTCTGATACACATGTGAGCCTGTGTGTCAGCAGTGTGAACCTGTGTAGGAGACCCACAACAGTCAGACTGAAGCTTGTCTGCCAATGCCAAACCCTAAGCCCCCACCATCTTTACATGCTAGACAGGACCCAGGTCAGTAGGGAAATATTCTAGGAAAACCCTGCAGTGAAGAAGAAAGGCAAGAGGAGACCCCTGGGAAGTGTTGCCACAGCCCAGAGCCTGAGAGCATGGTGCCCCGACACAGCTCTCTCTGCCTGTGGGCTCTGCCTGCTCAGCTCCATTCATCAGGCCGAAGCAAGCCTGATCTTGTGAGTCCCTGCTTCTACCCTGGTCCTTCTGCCAGAAAAGCAGGCACCATGGGTTTGGCTGCATACGGAGTCCAACTTGCCTCCAGGAACCATTCATATACTCTCCCTTGTACTGGACACTAGCCTGCCCCAACGTGACCAACCAAAAGGTGAGTAACCAACTGAGCTCTTGATCACCCCAAGATTGGGTGGCAAGTGTGGGACTCCCTGAATGAGCCGCTTTGGTCCCCTCTGCTCTGCTATAATTGTAGCTAAGTTTTTGTTTTTTTTTTTTGTTTTTTTCCAAGACAGGATTTCTCTGTGTAGCTTTGGTGCCTGTCCTGGAACTCACTCTGTAGACCAGGCTGACCTCGAACTTACAGAGATCTGCCTGCCTCTGCCTCCCGAGTGCTGGGACTAAAGGCGTGTGCCACCACTGATAAGTTCTTAAAGGCAGTTCTGTGTGGCTTTTCGTTGCCACTCTCCTACTCTGTTGCACAGAGATGAAATCAATAAATACTCGGCTGGGTGACTGAGTCAAAGTTGGATTAAAGATCAAGATTCAAGTGAGTGCATGCTTTTCCTCTCAGAAGACACAGTTACATTTTGAAATCGGACCTACCTGATGTGTGTATTGTTTCTCCCACTGACCAACCATTTGCCTTTGGAAAGTTTAATCAATGCCTTGGTTTCCCCATCTGTGAAAAGCCCATGGCATCAATGAGGATTAAATGGCAGTATGTGGAAAGTATAGTCACATTGTGAGGTGCACAATAGGTACTCAACCAGGGCCAGGCCTGTCTGCTTCTGACTCTACGGTTCCTAGAGCCTTCTGAAGGCAGGGTTGCTTTAATGAAAGCTCCTGGGTATGGGAACTGCTGGGAGGCTTGTTCTTGAGGCAACATTTGAGCCCAAGAGCACAGAAAGGAAGTCCAGGCAGGAAACCTGAGGTTGTGGTAAATACTTTGCTGCAAACAGGAAGGAATCTGGGGCTGGCGAGGAGTGTGTGCCTGTCATAACTGCTTAGTTACCTTCCAAATGTCAAAGCAATTTATAGGTCTCTCTGATGGTCTTCAGGCCAGCAGAAGGCAGATTTCGTCATCTCTCATGATTGCTTGCTGGGGAATCGAAATTAGATTATATTTTAAAAATACCCAGATTCCAGACTATTGCTCCCTGTGGAGTTAAACCTGCTACAGCCAGGCCTGGCCCTTGAGCAGCAAGTCGGCATGAGAGAGATGGTTGAGGATGCTGCTGCAGAGTGTGATGGTTTTCTGTACAGTTAACTTTTCATATGGGTAGAAGGACATGTTCTAAAATAGCAAGTCATGTGATAAACATGTTATATGAATTCTAGAAGGTCTTATAATAAAACTCGGAGCCAGATATTGGGGTAATTGCTGAAAGATCAGAGAGACAACGGAATAAGCCACTAGAGAAACTTCTCACCACTACCGAATTCTCAGGCTGAATGGAAGGCGAGATCCTATCTCCACAAATCCTCAGACTTCAAGCCTCTGAGTCTTCAGCCAAAAAGGGCTCTAGTTCCTGTCTCCTCACGCCTTATATGCCTTTCTCCACCCAGCCATTTCACTTCTTTCCTAGTGCTGGGATTAATGGCATGTGTGCTTCCCAAATACTGGTAGCAAAGGCATGAGATCTCAAGGGCTGGGACTAAAGGTGTGTGCCACCACTGCCTGGCTCTGTTTCTCTCCTAGACTGAGTCAATATCATGTAGTCCAGGATGGCTTTGAACTCACAGAGATCCAGATGGATCTCTGCCTCCCAAGTGATAAGATTAAAGGTGTGTGTGCCACCACTGCCCTGCCTCTATGTTTAATCTAGTGGCTGGCTCTGTCCTCTGATCCTCAGGCAAGCAAGCTTTATTTGATGCACAATACATCACCACATAAACACATAAAAACAGCATAGCCCTTTACCAGTAAGTCCTGTGCACTGTACACCATGACCAATGGTAGAGGCCTCTCCCCCCTCTACTCTAATTTCCCTGAGGACACCCTCCCAGACACACCCATAAATAAGTCCTTGGAGCTATGATGGTATCCCTCAGTTCAGTCAAACTGACATCTGGAACAACCATCATCAACATCCACCATATTTCAAAAAGGTTCTTAAAATGTCCCTTCATTGTCTAGCTACATAGTTGTGTGAGGTTAGATTATCTCTACATATTACAACCAACCAAGTCCACCCACCAAGAGAAGTGAGAGCACACATCCACATGATGGGAGCTATTCCTGGAAGTTCTGCATTGAACAGCCTGACCTTACTGAATGCCCAAGTGGCCCCTGAATGGACGGATGAACTCATTGTCACAGAGTGACACAGTCCAATCGGAGGCAGTCACTGGATGTGTGGGTTTCAGCTCTGAGCTCTGAGTGAAAGAAACCACAGCAAAAAGCACATTGCGATGACTTCTAAAACGCTGCGCTGTGCTGAATTACCAGGGAAGGAGGAGCTGGGTAGTGGTTTCAAAAGAAAGACAGGTAAACACGAAGTGACAGCATTACTGGAGTTTAGAGGGTGCAAACCTGGGCTCTGGCAGTCCCAACCAGCACGGTTTGGCTCCTGTCTCCAGCATAGCAATCACAGAAATAAGTGATGTGAAAGGCAGACAAGGGTTTATTCAATGTGGCCACAGCAGGAAGAGAAACAAATCAGTGTGTCCAATGACCTCAAGTCTGTCTTCTGGGTACTGATATGAGGGTTAGGTTTATCAAGAGGGTGTGAGGTGAATCACTCAGTAGCCCTGGTCCGATACTCACTGTTGGCCCGTCGTGGCCTCAGCTCTGGTCAGTCCTGAGAGATGGTCTGTTAGGTTGTCAGAACGGCATGAGGTCTCTTCCTGGGGGGAAAGTTCCTTCTCTGGCTGGCTTCAGGGCCCCAGCCTCTCCCTTCCATCCACACCAGATTCTCAGGGAAATTTTAACTTGTGGGGTCCATTGATTTAATACTCTGATAGCACGAGAATTTATTTTTGAGCCATCCTCCTTCTTACCAAGACAGCTACAATGACTGTGTGTCAGAACATGGTCCAAGAACGGAGTCTTGTGAGGAGATTTCTGAGTGCTTGTGAGAAAACTCCAAGAAAATAAGACACGAGTCTTGTGATCTCTGTGTCTTCAGAACACAGAATTGTTCTTGGAATGTGTTTTCCCGCCCCTCCCAGGTGTAGTGGATAGGAGTGAGTGGACTTCAGCTGTTGTTACTCATCCGCCTCTATGGAAAAACATGTTTGTGCCATGTGTAGCTTGTCCTTGGGACTGTACTCTTTACTGAGGTGACTCTTAACCCTCAGAGTACAAATCGTCTGATGCTCCGAATACAGTTGGCTATCACGTGAGACTTTGGTCAGCCTTGTTTTTAGGTCCCCCTCTACAGGTTCACACTGCCTCTAGAGTGGTAGACAGATGTGTCCCCATCGGACTGTGCTGGTGATTTTGTGGATGTATATGTCAAAGTCTGTGGCATGGGGCCAGGGGCATGGCTCAGCAGGTGAAGGTGCTCGTCACCAAACCTGATGATCTGAGTTCGAAGCCCCGGATGGTGGAAAGAGAGGATCAACCCCCACAAGCCATCCTGTGACCACCACACTCATGACATGGCACATGTACAAGCATGCACGGGCATGTATAGATGTGTGTATACACACATATAAATAAATGTATTTTAAAAATATCTATTAATTTTTCACTTCAAAAAAGTAGTTTGTTGTATGCCAATCACCTCTCTCCAAAGGAAGCTTTTAGACGTGCTCAGGCATACACCTCATTGCAGTCTTCAAGAGAAGGACTCCTAAGACCTACTAAGGAACTCAGCCACTGGCCTGCAGCAGACATCCTTAAACTTAGTTATACCGAGCTATGTTGCTAATGTGTATACACAACCCTTTAGATTCAGAACAGTCAGATTGTGGCCAATTTTGTAAAATACTTGGCATGTCTCCCACTTCCTGTAGTTTGAACCAGGGCAACCAGGCATCTGGTGTTCACAGACCCCCCTGAGCAAGCTCCTGTTAGCACCAGCCCCAGGCCCCTGCCAGAGCCTGCCTGGTTCCTGCAGCTGCATGTGGCACCTGCCTGTTCCCTGTCCTCTGTTGGCTGAGCTGGAAACATGCCCGGTATCTCTTTAGAGGCCATCTGTCTCCACATCTGCATCCCTACCAGGGTCTGGGATCCTTCAGGGCCAAGCAGGGGCATCTCTCTGCTTGTAGTGACTAGCTCCTAGCCAGGTCTGAGCAACCAGCACTCAGAACAAAGGCACCCACCTTGCCTGTCTGCTACTGCTGCCTCGATTTCCCCCACAGGGAGGGAGCTCCCCATCCCCCCACATCCCAGGCAGCTTAGACACCAGGGGTCCTTGGAGAGTTAGCCAGATCGTGTCCATGGGTAGCAGACGAAGGAAGGCTGGGCTCCTGGGAAGGGTATGCCTGGCTTGACCCATGCACACAGTTGGAAGTCCCTTCCAACCTCCTCACGTTCACCAGGAAAATTTCTCTCTTCCTGCAAAGGCTTTGGCTGACTCTGTGGAAACTGGCACACAGAATAGCGGCTATGGGTCTGGTGTTGGGAGGGGACAGCACCCAGGGCCCAGCTCCTCAGGACAAAATAAGCCTCCTCCCTCCTCATCCTGTGAACAATTGGTGATCCGGGAAGAGGCTCTGTAGGAGTTCCCGAACTGTTCTTATTTTTAATTGTTTTAGGGACTGGAAATTGCTCTGCACTGCGCTATGCCTTAAAAAACAAATTAAAAACACTTCACAGAAACCTTTCAAATAGCATGAGCGTGTTGATGCATAGGTACCACAGACTTCTCTGTACCCTGACACAAATACTAGGCAAAGTTTCTCCCTGTAGCCCAGGCAAGCCCCAAACTTTCCTCAGCCTTCAGAGTACTGGGATTATAGGTTTGAGACATCGTTCTCAACTTAATTCATGACATTTGTATCTATAGGCATACTCAATGGCATTTATGTACTGGCCCCAGAAACTAAGGTGCTAGAAGACTGATTGCAAGTCACTGTTACTGGTTATGTACTGGCCTCAATGTTTCTGGTAGTTACAAACTAGCCTCAGTGCACAGGTGGTCATTTACCAGCCTCAGCAGCCCTGGTGGTTATGTACTGGCTTCAATGTCCCTGTAAGTCATGTGCTGGTTACAACACTCTTTGAAATCACACACCAGCACGGTGTGTCTCTGATCTAGCCATGTCTCCTCCTCTGTGTATCTCTATCTTGGTCAGGTCACTGTCAAGGTGCACTGGATCATGACCTAACACAGGTCTTGGCTCCTACAGCGGCCTATCAGTGGCTTAAACAAACTCGAAAGCCCCCCACATTCCTTAGAAAAGGGTCCGAGACCTTTTAGTTTCTTACATGCCAGTTGTGCACTCTCTGGCATGCGGACCTTCTCCAAGCTGCCAATGTCCGAGCTCTTGGAGACACACCTTATCTCCGTACACCAGCATCTTTATCTGCTTTGTTCACGGCTATGCCTCCCGTCACTGGGAGAGTGTTTAGAGCAAGATGGAGGCTCAGGAGAGTACTGAGAGGTTTGACACTGCTCTGCAGTCACTGTGGTTGTAGGAGATTTCACTCTCCCCAGGTCTCTCTCTGACATCTATTCAGATTGAGCTGTACGACGCCTGCACTTTGGATGCCCTGTGATTTCCCTGGCCGGCTGGACTTCTTTCTTCCCTGGTGATGGACATTCTGTTTGGGACCATCTGTGTGGCTGTCACAGCCCCCGAAAAGCATTTGTGGGCACCTGTTTTTCTGTGTTTCAGTGGGTGTCTATAAGGATAGCGGGGGTTCCCAGTAGAGGCTGCACTCCCCAGGGGTGCTCTGCCTCAACACAAGAGTAATTTAAAAAGACTGGATGATTCTAGCAGCACCAGAAACGTAGAACCGCACTTCCTCCTAAGGACTTGCTAAGGGTCTGTTCTTGGGCTACTCTTAAAGCCTGCTGGTTTGTGGGACTATCATCAGCACACCTGAATATTGCTTGCTGTGTGGTTGTACAGGGGCATCCCACCCCCTCACTGTGGGTGCACTAAGTTCTCTCCACCGTTAGCAGGCTAGCAAGCAGAGTTCCTCCATGGTCTCCAGTTCCTGCCTCGGCCTCTTCCAATGATGGGCTGTGATCGGACACGGCAGTCCAAGAAGCCCTTTCCTCGCCGAGCCGTTTTTGGTCAAGGCCTCTTTAGTGAAGCGATAGAAACCTGACTGGTCTATGTCCTGCCCACTCTCGTTTCTTGCAGCCCCTCCCCTCCTTCCCACAGCAGCCTTCACTTAGTCTGCCCAAAATGACCTAATCGTCCTCAACTGTGTCTCACTAAGGACACAGCATTCAAGTGCCTTCCTTGGGGAGGAGAGGCTGATTTCCATCACTCTCTCAAGCACCCTCCTTCCTTCCCTTGTCTCTGTTTTTTTGTAGTTAGGGATCAAGCCTGTGGCCTCCTGCATACCATACATGCCATGTAAGCACTCTCTACCATCAAACGATGTGAACACTCTACCATGGAGCTACGTGAACTCTCTACCATGGAGTTATGTGAACACTACCATCAAGCTATGTAAACACTACCATCGAGTGCTATACTCCTGATTCTCAAAATATTTTTTTAGCAATGCATTCATATCCTCTAAAAGACTTTCCCCTACTGCTGCTATGCATGTTACCCAGTCTTGTTTATTTTATTTTATTATTTTTATTTTTATTTTTCAACTTGACACAAGCTACAGAGCTACAGTAACCTGGGAAAAAACCTCCGCTGAGAAAATGCCTCCATCCTATCCCTCATGGGCACACCTGCAGAGCATTTTCTTAATGATTGATGTGGGAGGGCTCAGCTCACGGGGGTGGGCGTGGGGTGGGGTGGGGGGGGGGGGGGGGGGGGGGGGGGCCTGAAGAAGCCAGGAGCTGAGCCCTCTCCAGCACCTGTGTAGAATCCCTGGTCTGCACCTGCTGAATTTCTCTGTTTCTCTGGGCCATCCAGTTCTTGGTCTGTGGCCACCTCTGATGGCGGGCTGGGCTCAGGCCAGCAGCCCACAGTATTTCTCTAGGTACATTCCTCCTCAGTGGGTCTGTCTTCCATCTCTGGCAGCGGAAGCTCAGGGTCCTTTCCTAGACTCTGATTTCCAAGGGCTGGAGACTGGAAGGGAAAGAGAAGAGGGGGAGGAGGAAGGGGAGGGGGAGGAGGAGAGAAAGCGGAGGAGGAGCCACAGGCACCAGGACCTGGGAGGGAGGAAGGGAGGTAGGTGTAGGAGATGGAGGGGGCAGAGGGGTGGCGGTGGAGGGAGAGGGGAAATGCCCAAAGGAGGGAGGAAGACAGAAGGAGAGGTAGGAAGAAGTGTCCGCGGAGTAGAGGACAGTGGATACAGGGCTGCGCTGCTTGGGGCTGCCCCTGGGCCTCCTGAAACCTAACCAGACAGAAGGAGCAGTGGCCGCCTCAGAGCGCTGCCCTCCCAGCGGAGGGCACTTCGGGAATGCAGCCGCTCCCGCAGCCTGTGCCTGGCCCTCTGGCTCTGCTGGATACCACAGGTTAGTTGACAGCATCCTGGGTATCTCTACCACTGACGGGGCAATTTGGGGGCCCAGGAGCTGGGTTAGAAGTTTCTAGCTCCTCTAATAGGGGAACTACTGGCGTAGCTCAGGGCTCTGGGTGCCGGGCTCACTTGGGGTTGGGGCTGGGGATTCAAGGCTGGGTTCATGTGGCAACCGAGCCACAGGTGCCTCATCTTCCTGCTGCACAGCAGTCTATGCTGCACACCATTCTGTTTCTGTCCGCTACTTTATCTTTTTATTAACGGACCCGGCTACTTCTACGTGGTGCCGTCCCAGACCGCCACCTTTCCAGTCCCGCTGTATTTATTTCACTTTCTAAACTTGCCTGGGAAATGTTTGTTTGAAAGAACCAGGGAGCGCGTCCTGCCTGAGAGGGAGAATGGTGCTCAGGGCATTTTGGTATTGTTGGTGGCAGCGAGGGCTTCCACCCACCTCACTACCCAGCCACTCCATCTCTAATTGTTTGATTTCCCACATCAAGCCCGAAGCCAGGTCCTTCTGGGAAACCAGGAAACCTGTTGCAGGCTCTGGCTCCAGCCACTTGGGCTTAGGTGCTCCTCTGGGAAGTAGTCAGGCCTTGGAGGGGTGCCAGGCATTGTTCCAGGAGGGCAAAGGGTGGGAGAGACTTAAAGGACTTTCTACCCTGGGTGACCCTCTGCCGCAGGATTAAAGGATTGGTGGGGGATGGGGGACTCTGAAGGATGCTTTCAGAGCTGACCCATCATTAAGAACCCAGGTGATAGCCTCTACCCTTCACGGAGACACTTTAGGGGAGTCTTCAGAAACTAGATTGGTAGTGCTGTTAAATAATAATGAAGGAATCTGACTTTGAAGAGACTTCTGTGCACGCTCCTCTCTAAGGCCGGATGCTCTGTGGTCATTCATTCTCCAGTTGGCTACTAGCTAGCTAGTGTTGACTGGCAGCTAGCTGTTCTGTTACCAGCTGCCACCGTTGTCATGTTAGGGTGACTTGGTGATTAACAGCAGCAGCTTCTGGCTTACCATTTTCTTCTGATAAGGAGCTCCAGACTTTAAAGTGGTCTGTGGGCGTCTTTTACTGAGACAGTCTTAAAAGCAACTAATGGCCTGGTGGCTCCAGGCTGTGACTGTTATATATCGATGCTGCTTTGCTTACAGCTTGGAGCAGTGTTAGATATAAAATCAGAACCTGGTGACTGGGCAGTGTCCAGCTTTGTGCTGCTTGGGGTCACTTTGCCTCTGCTACAGGATATGTCCTCGTGGGATCTCCTACTTGGGGTCACTTTGCCTCTGCTACAGGATATGTCCTCGTGGGATCTCCTA
>CABHPQ010172853.1:41319-53368 GCA_902168405.1 Peromyscus aztecus
GGGTCACTTTGCCTCTGCTACAGGATATGTCCTCGTGGGATCTCCTAGGCTGGTCTCAAACCCCCAGGCTCAAATGATCCTTTTTACTTCAGCATCCCTAGTACCTGAGACTATAGACACAGGCCATCACATGAGACCCCAGAGGATTAACCTCATTCTGGGAGTTCAGGTCCTATAGGTATCAAGGTCATGATGAAGAGCCCTGCTGAGTCTTATCCTCCGGGCTGGGGTATCTCTTCCTGTCTCAATGAAGTGGGGAACATGGTCCAGTATGGAGTACAGTCCACTGTCCGTCAGTGCCTGAACCTTCTGGACAGACCAGGCGAAACTATGAGTGCCTGAGTCGGCAGTTCAGCCAAGACTGACTGGCAGAAGCCTGGAAAAGAGGACAGCATTTGGAAATGAGGGGTGAGGTGGGGATGCGTTAGGAATGGGTGGGTAGAAAATGGCTAGATGGTATGCTGAGGTGTGTGTGCTGAGGTGTGTGTGCAGGGCATACCTGCAGCTAAATAGAAGCTCTAAATAGTTGAGAAAGTACCTACCCACTGGCTCAGTGGTAGCCGCAGAATATTCCATGTGCTTTTAAAATGAGTAGGACAGCTTTCACAGACGGGTTCTGGGGACCTTCTCATAGACTCAGTCTACCGGGTTGTTACCATTTCTGTCTCCACCCAAGGGAAGTCTTTCACTGATTCACACCGGGTGGCACCTCCTTCTCCCACTCTGAGCTGGACGCTGGCATCCCGAGAGTGAGTGGCATGGCCCTGCTTGGCTGCCTTCTCGTGGGCCTGAGTTCAGTCATCACCCACAGTAACTAGGTAGCAGTGGCTTAATTAGCACTGTCTAGGCACAGGACAACAGCACTCTGTTGATGGGATAGGGACGGAGGGAGGGAGATGGTGCAGTAACTGTCTGGATAGCTGTCATGCGTGAAAAGCCTTTTGTCTCCAAAACCTGATGCAGAAATGCTTGCGTCTGGGGATTTCAAAGATCCCTTCACTTTCTAGTCTTGGGCTTGTTGTTTTTTTTGTTTTTTTTTTTTTACTTCTGTTTACGCAGTTCTGTGTATTCAGATGTATTTATAAAAGGTACTTTGAGCAGGACAATCGATTCCCCTGCCTGTCTGGTGGAGAATCCATTAATTCCCGGCCAAGTAGTTGGAAAGTGATGCTCAACTGCCCTGTCCAGCACCACAAAACTTTCCAGACTTTGTTATACCTGGGAACTGTGGACAGAAACACTGGCAGACTGACCTAGCTCATGTCTCTGGTTTTTTTTTATTTTTTATTATGGAATAATCTAGGACAGTGGTTTTCAACCTGTAGCTTGCAACCCCTTTGGGGTTATCGAGTGACCCCCTCACAAGGCTTGCATCTCAGATATCCAGCATATCAGATATTTACATTATGATTCATAACAGCAAAATTACATCTATGAAGTAGCAACAAAAATAATTTCATGGTTGGGGGTCATCACAACATGGGGGAACTGTATTAAAGGGTTGCAGCTTTAGGGAGGTTGAGAACCACTGCTCTAGGGGGGAAGTAAGACAGACTCAGGAAGGGACTGAGTAAGAAGGCAAATTGATTCAAGGATATGAATGGGTGAGAGTATGATCTGAAGAGCCTGACCTTTGGCCAAGTGGCTTTGTTCAGGTCAGAAACCGTTAGCTCAACAATGCTAAGTGCCACCAGCCTAGGATGTCAGGCTAATGACCCAACACAGAGGAGGACATGATCCAGGGTGCTGTGGGCTGGTGCCACCTCAGGTGAAAGATGTGTCTGCAGAAGGGTCCACCCAGATCTCAGCCATTCTGGGTCATTCTTAGTTGTTTGGAATACGATTGGCGTGTGATGTACTTAGGAAAAAAGGGGGAAGTAAAGCCCTTTAGGTGAGAAAGCTCCTAGATGGTTCGCTACATATCTGTTATCTCATTAGCACTTGCTGGCTAGGTAGGACCGAGCACCAGGTATGGCCAGGTGGTAGCTAGGCCCATCCTACTTCAGGTGGCTTGCTCCTGAGGCTGAGTGTCTGCAGGTGCTGGCCAGCTCTTGGTGGGGCCGTGGGCACTGTGGAGAAACCAGGAGGTGCTTTCTGCTTCAAAGCATGCTTCTCCCATGTTCTGCCAAGGGTGTTCTGTGCAGGGTGCTCTCTGCCCTGTTCCTGGTGCTTTCAAACAAGGGTGTTCCTTTGCCTCCTGTGGTGATACTGTGTTCCCCAAAATATTATGCACCCTAATTATCTGAGGTCAGAGAACAGAACAGCCACTAAATAGAGAGGCCAGAAATTGTGGCACACACACCTTTAATCCTAGCATTCCGAAGGCAGAGATTCATCCGGATCTCTGTGAGTTCAAAGCCACACTGGAAACAGCCAGGCGTGGTGACACATGCCTTTAATCCCAGGAAGTGATGGCAGAAAGCAGAAAGGTATATAAAGCGTGAGGACCAGAAACTAGAAGCTTTTGGCCTGGTTAAGCTTTTAGGCTTTTGAGCAGCAGTTCAGCTGAGATCTATTTGGATGAGAACTCTGAGGAAACAGCATCAGCTGAGGAATTGGTGAGGTGAGGAAGCTGTGGCTTGTTCTGTTTCTCTGATCTTCCAGTGTTCACCCCAATACCTGACTTCAGGTTTGTTTTTATTAATAAGACCTTTTAAGATTCATGCTACAGCCTCCTGGCCCACCCTCACACCTTCACAGGCCTGAGCCACCTAGGGTGGATTCCATTCAGCCTGCTTTGCTTCTTCTAAATTCACTCAGAGGTAGTGGATGTAGGAGAAAGTGGAATTAGTCTCTCCCTCCTGCTCACCTGACCACAAAAGCCTCTCCAGATCCTGTTCCTCCAGCAACCAGGCTGCCTACTTGCCACCCACCAACTTCAGGGCTTTCTCAGGGCCATCTGGACCCACTGCTGGACCTGCTCCCAAACACCTCGGGCCCCATTTCCTGGGAGGTGTTTCCACACTCCTTCCTGAATTCTTGTCCCCCGGCTCTGCTTCATTTCTCTACTGAATTAGGTACTTTATAAATCCTACATGTACTGTGGCTCATCTTATATCTGTGGGTCTTCTCTCCCAACACCAAAAGCTCCCAACGGGGGCAAGATTCACCTCGTGTTCATGGCAGTGTGTCTGGGATTTGGAAGCATCTGTACATAATGAATGCTCAGTTAAGCAGGAGATGGGGAATTTGGGGAATGAGTAGGAAACAGCATAGGGTGAGTGAACGTGTGTGTGGTGTTTCTGCAGGTGATATTCAAGTAAGCCCATAGGGTGAGCTGAGGCAGATACAAGGGTCCCATGGTCTCTGGACATAAACCTTCCTCTCAGAGGCACAAAAAAAAAAATGAGGAATGGGAGTGGGAAGGGGAAACTGACCCATATTTGAGGCCAGGACTTAAAGAGCCTTGTCAACAGGAATTCCATCCTCTATGACCCCTTAGGGACCTCGGAAGCCGTGAGGCCTGAGGTGAAGGACAACACCTGTCACCTCCCGGGAGCCAGTGATTACTGTGTTGGGGAATGGTAGGTCTAGTCCCTCTGGGGCTGAAGGGCGGTTTAGGATAAGATTCTGAGAAGACACCTGTCACATTCTGGTCTGAAGAAGGGTGAGAAGGCTGAACAGGGATGAGCAGAGCCTAATTCTTACTCCTGGAGATGTGCCCTTGCTGGGTCAGCCAGATAAAATGTCTTTCTCTGGTCAGCTGAGTCATTGGGAGTGTGAGAAGTCATCTGAAGTTCTTTGAGAATTTATGTCTCGAGTTTGTAACAATCCCTTTCTTGGGGGTCATAACCTTGACTTGTGTTAAGCTTCACTGGTCGGATCAAAGATGTGTGAAATCCTCAAATGAGAACTTCTTGGAGCGTGAAGAGTTGCCCGTTCAGAGGCAGTGGCCATTTGAAAGGGGGATGTGATTGGGTAGGCAAGCCACTTCCTGATGAAGCTGGCAATGTGCTGTGTGTACACACATATAGGCACACATGAGTACACATAGTCGCAGGTGTATCCACACTCAAAATGTTGACTTGATAGGACTCTGGAGTCACGAAGCCCATCAGACTTTTTTTCTACCACACTTCTGTGTGCAGTGACTTGGTCAAATGTCTGGCTGGATCAGAGCTGAACGTGGTTTTCTCACTTGGTTTTAGCCGTAGCCTGTGGTTCAGGTGTATGGCTATGAAGCCATTAGGGGAGGCAGGTGTGTCTGGTGGTCAGCAGAAAAGCTGTTAAGGAAGAGTCAGGCTCCAAGAGGTACAGTGGAGGCCGAGCCCTTTCCTGAGAGCTATGCAGCACTTGGAGTTCAGCTGCACAGAGCAGGCCGTCCAGAGGAGCACTTTACGGTGCTCAGGCTCGTCTGAGGAAGGCTGGAGATGGACACTCAGTGGTATTTCCTCTCTGATGTTCTCTGCCTGTGACTTAATTCCAAAGTGCTAGTCCAAAGTGACTGCAGGGCCCGGCCATTGTATTTGTATCTCAGGCAGGACAAAGGCCAAGCAAGCAGCAATGCCTTGAAATGCTCCTTGAGTCCAACAATCTCTGCTGTAGCATGGGCAGAGCTCAATCTCACAGCCTGCAGCTGCAGATGCAACCTTCTGGCCGGGTGGGTAGGTCCATGCCCAGGAGCCCCCGAGGCCACATCTGGGTCATGGCTACCTCTGACACTCATGGCACCTCCTCCATTCCCCATGAAGTCATTCTCTCCTTGGACTTGAGATGGATGAAGACAAGCCACTCTGCAACCTCAGGCTGTGACCCCTGACTATGCTCAGGGCCATCGAGGAGGGGGGAGTGGACAGGCTGCTCACCTGCCTGGCACAGCTGGGGCCAGGTTTCCCCGTTGTTGATAGAGGACAGGTGTGGAACTCACGTGATGCCTAAGGACTGGGCCTGGAACAGAGTGGGTAATCAGCACCCGGCTCACTAACCCCCCCTTCCTCCTCACAGAGGGCTTTGGAAGGAGGAAGAAGATCTCTCTGTGGTTTGTGGGCTCTCTGCTGCTGGTGTCCACACTCATCTTGACCATCGGCCTTGCTGCCACCACCAGGACAGAGAATGTGACCGTGGGCGGCTACTACCCCGGGATCATCGTGAGTCAAGGGCCTATGGGGGGCTGGTCAGGATGGGCAGTGTTCCATGTGGAGAGACACATTCTCTGCTGGTCCATGGTGGGAGGGGGCCAGAGTCCTGGGAAAAATGACCCCAGCCTAATGCTTAGGAGAGCGTTTAGCAAAGGGGGAGGACTGAGGGCTGCTGGTCAGAGGACCCTAAGCTAGGCCATTGTCTTGCGCCATGCTGGTGGGCCAATGTTCACAGGGCCTTGGAAGTAGAGGGGGCTGGAGGAGAGAGTGACTTGGTGAGGGTAGGGTGGATTCGGGGCCACATAAGTTTCCATGGTGAAGTGGGGAGGGGTCCGAGGCTGAGAACGGTCAGAGCCTGTGGAAGTCTGAAGAGATGACAACACACTGTCAGATCCCTGGAGGTCCAGCCCTGCTGCCCCTGGACATTAACACATGCAGCAACCCAACCTAATTCCTGGAAGATGGGCTTGTGGTTTTGAGAGCCCCGTGGGGAGGTCACGCATTGAAGCTGTTGTTCACAATGCCACCATGAGAACAAGAAGTGTACAGTTGTGCTGGCTTCTCACTCACTTCCCACAAAAGGGCAAATCACTCCAGTGACAGCATCAGTGACGTCAGCAAGGCAGGTCTCTCGGGCCTCAGGATCTAAACCTGCTTTACTGTTCATTTTATGTTTAGATTGCTCTGTATTTACACACCTTGTGAATCATGTCATCTGCCTGGGTGTAATCCACAGATGACTCTGTGTAAAAAGTGTCCATGCAGGAAAAGTGTTCCTGTAACATTGCATGAAGCGCATTTCCAGAGACGCTAGCTAGCCTTACACAAGTTTCTTCTGCCACACTCCCTGGGCAAAGAGGGAATCCTGAAATCCAGGAGCTAGAGGGTGTGAAGGTGCAGCATCTCAAATTCTCTGAAAAATATGAAGATCGCCCTTGAGTGGTAGTTGGTTGCTTTTATCCAGCTACATTTGTTTGAGATTCTCACCTCAGGAAGTCCTAGTTTTCATTCTTTGTTGCTGTGAGAGAACACCCTGGAAAAATACAACTTAGGGGAGAAAGGGTTTATTTTTAGCTCACAATTTCAGGTTTAGTTCATTGTCGCTGGGAGGTCACAGTAACAGGAGCGTGAAGCAGCTGGGCGCATCACATTCACGGTCGAGAGCAGAGAGAAATAAGCACATGATGATTGCTTATGTTCAGCTTGATTCCTCTGTTCTCATAGTTCAGGACCTCCTTCCTAGGGAAGGGTGCTGCCCGCAGTGGGCTGAGTCTTCCCACATCTGTTATCTTAACTCAGTCTCCTAAAGACAACGACCACATCAACCCAATGTGGACAGCCCTTCACTGAGACTCTTTCCCCAGGTCTCTTTAGGTTGTGACAAGCTGATAAAGCTAATCACCACACGACGGCATTCCAACATAACAGTATTTCTGAGGGTAATATGCAAGGAGATGTTTTCCTGGGAGATGAACTAACACTATATTAACCAGAATTAGCTTTGTCTCAGACTTTGTATTGTCATGGAGACAAGTGTGAAATTAGAGAAATCTGAGTAAAAGTCAGGTCAGAGAGACACTCTATACAACAAAGCTGAGTGTGCTGGCCATCTTGGGGAGAGCAGCCTAGGAATGAAAAAATCATCATTTTTGGCAAAAAAATTTCACATCCAAAAAATATTAAATTTAGTCTAAGTCTGACATTTGTGAACTGTAGGCAAGGAGTGTGGCCTTCAGAAGCTCAGTGCTTGGAGAGATACCATTCTTCAGAGACTAGATGGGCAGCGCCTCTTGGGCCAGCAATTGACCCCTCAGACTAGCACAGGCTCAGAGTGGTGTATACAGAGCATCACTGGAACTTGGGCCTGATGCCCCAGCTTTAAGATGAGGACAGGTGTAAGCATATGACCCTAACACCCAACTGTGCCTCCATCTAGGAGAGCTCCTGGACCCCAAACCTCCATCCTGCCTTTCTCCACGCCCAATCTGAAGACTCTAGTGTGGGCAGGGTCTTGTTCTTAACAACTCCTCTGCTGAAACACCATAGGTGTCCCAGCTGCCAAATTTCTCTCCATCTTTCCTGGGCTGGCTGGAGAGGGCGTGTCAGAAGCTCAGTGTGAGGTCCCTACAAAGGTGTACCAAGATGGAGTCCTGTGACCAAAGGTTGGACTGATCTCATAGAAGCATCAGCTTCCGTCTGTCCCACCAGCAGGCTTTGGTGGGTGTGCTGTCCCTCTCTAGGGAAAGCAACTCCATGCTGTGTGGTGCTTCCTACGGTGGGAGGGGCCACACTCTTCTCCCGACAAAGTAATTAATTTTATTTTTAGTTGTTTTTTAAAGACATTGTCATTTGTTACCTCAAGTTGGCCATTCTCCTGCCTCAGCTTCCCAAGTGCTAGGATTATAGGATATAAGTTAACATACCCAAGTGGACAAAAAGCATTTTAAGGGGTTATTAGTAAATTGAGTAAATTAAGGGGAATTAGTAAATATTTAAAATTTATATTTACTTAGCTTGGGAGGGTGGAATGTATGCTACGGTACATGTGTGGAGGTCAGGGGACTGGTTCTTTGCCTTCTGTCCCATGGGTCTTGGGGATTGAACTCAGGTCATCAGGCTCGCAAGCAAGTGCCCTCACAAGCTGAGCTATCTCGCATGCACAGGGGCATTGTTAACTGTGATGGGTCAGGGTGATGCTAACGTCTCTCTCTTGTTCTTTTCATCTCAGCTGGGCTTTGGGTCCTTCTTGGGAATCATTGGCATCCACCTGGTGGAGAATAGAAGACAAATGGTAAGAAACATCTCTTTCAACATGAGTTTGTGGGAGTGTTGGTCCTTCAATATAGGATGCTGCAGTCACAGCTGGGGTTTCCTCTCCACATTCATCTGAAACCCCTGGACTCCATATACTATACAACCCAAGACTCAGGGCCTAGTTGGTGCCACTCCATAGCGTACCCCACTGGGGAAACAGAAGCAGAGATAAAACCAGAGCAGGGGATGCTGGGGTCAGATCTTAGAAACAAAGTTTCTGTTCTATGGCTGTGAAGAGACACCGTAACTAAGGCAACTTACAGAAGAAAACATTTACTTGGTTGCCGAAGTCAAGCTTCAGCAGGTGGAAGAACCTGGAGAGGAGATGGTAGAGCCAGTGCTGTTAAACACACAGACTAACCTGAGATGGTGGAGCCAGTGCTATTAAACACACAGACTTACCTGAGGGGGGTAAAGCTTAATTCTTCATTTTATTTTTCTTTTTCTCCTCCTGTCTATTCATTTTTCTCTTATCCCTTTTATATCACTTAAGACAAAAACTTCTATGCAAGAGGAAATTACCTGACAACCACACATTAGATATTTTCCAGAAACAAATGAAAATCTTTACAAGGAAGAAATCATATTATGATCACATTGCATGTTTTTCTTAGAAAACCACAAGTAGTTGATCATTTTCCTTTGTATTATTTCTCCCACATAACATCTTCACCCCAAAGCAATGATCCTTTTATTATTGATTAGCAAAGTTTTAAGCAAGCCTAGTATATCTTGGCCAGTTCCTTTGCACTGGCAGGCAGCTGTCTGTGGTTTCGTTGTAGCAGATTCCTGTCCTATTTCTACTCTACAAAACTTTACTCAAGTGGTCTAACCATTTATTTATTTTTTTTACACACAATGGGGTCATCTAATTTTTCTTTCATAACTTTGTTTTTTCAAGGTGTATACCAAAGCCTGTGATTAATTCTGTAAGCTACATGATCAAGGAACTCGGACCTAACCTTGGTTGTAGGGACATAATTGCTTTCTTTGATCATCAGCCTGTTTTTCCACAGGCAGAATTCGTGGGTCTATAATGCATGAAACTTCCTTGTTCTTATTTTTCATCCTCAGCAAGTCTTACATCTAGGAAAAAAGGAAGGTGACTCCTAGCCTTATTTTTATTTTTCTTGTATCTCTTTTTGGAGCAATTGGCAGAATAGCCTAGACCATTTCCCTAATCATCTTCACTAGCTGTCCTAACCACCTGTATCTTTAAATCATTGATCCAACTAAGCATCATTGCTCTAAAAAAATCTTGTTCATTATTATCTGCAAGGAAATTGCCCCGTGAGGTGTGGGATTTTCCCATAAAATAATCACACTATACTAGATCCAGTGGGATTCTCTCACATAGCAATCACACCTCGCCAGATACAGTAGGAACAGGACAGCAGCAGGCAAGAGAAAGCACAGCAGAAGCAAGGGGCATTCTGGAGGCCATTCCCCGGGGCTTCGCCTCTCCAGGCTGCACCCATAGTAGCCGAGCTACCGGTGAGCTGTACTCCATGAGCTCCATGGCTGACTGCAGCTCCTGACATGGCCACTGCTAACTGGTGGCTCGCTTACAGTTTCAGAGTTGAGTCCATGATCATCATGGCAGGCTGCATGGCAGCAGACACAGGAAGACACGGTGCTGGAGAAGTAGCTGAGAGCTTACATCCTGTCCTCAAACACCTGGTGGTGGTGGTGGGGAGAGAGAGCTGATGGGATGGTGTGGGATTTTGAAACCTGAAAGTTCACTTTCAGAGAGACACCTCCTCCAACAAGGTCACACCTCTAACCCTTCCCAAGTAGTTTCACCAACTACAGACTGAGCATTCAAATATACGAGCATATGGGGGGGCATTCTTATTCAGACCACCACAATAGTAGACATTTAGATGATGTTTGTCCAAGTTCATAGAGTGTTAATAGCCATGTGTAGTGCAGGGGACTATAGACTCTATTTGTTGGTGAACTGTTGTGGATTATTGCTGTAAGAATAAGTTGGTGTACTTTTTAAGGTCTTGTCTAAGCAGCCATATTGTTGAGGTACCATGGGTAAAGCTCCGCTGTCGTTTCACAGTCTCACAGTAGATTTCCTGGCCCTCTGGCTCTTTCGGTCTTTCTGCTCCCTCTTCCATGATGGTCTTCAAGCCTTAGGTATAGGAGTTGTGCTGTAGAAGTATCCTCAATCAGGGCTGGTAACTTCATGACCTCTTGTTCTCTGCATTTTGACCAGTTGTCCATCTGTTGCAAAGACAAGTTTCTTTGAGGGCTGAGAGCTAGCTAGCTGGCTTGGCTCTCATGCAAGACGTGTAGGACCGAGTTGGGCTGACAGATTGGATGTGGTGCCCAAGAGATTGGAATCTGTTCTTTCTCCATCAAATGGGCTTGGTGGCTCTGTCAGTCACCTGACCATAAGTATGTGGCTGGTTTCTGGGCTCTCGGTTCTGCCCCGCTGGTCTATGGGTCTGCCTATGAGCCACACCATTTGGTTTTCTTCAACTTTGTCTTGCTCTCTGCAATCAGGATATGAGTCTTCCAGCTTTGTTCTGCATTTCCAGGTTGTTTGGCTTAAGCAAGATCCCTTGTAATTATCATGGGTTGAATCTCCACAGCAAGATCTCTGGTAGGGACCGTGCTAAATGTGCGGTGCTAAGGCAGAAGGCAGAGGACTCAGTCCCAGGAATACAACTGTTCCCCGTTTGTCTGGCATGGTTTTTTTTTTAAACTTCTTTCACAAATGTTTTTGGTTTTCTGACTATGAGTTTTGTTCTTGTTAACTTTGTTAACGTTATTCCTAGTTTTATTCATTAAAGGGTACCGTGTGGCTTTTCCTAAGTTCATTCCAAGCCTGCAAGGCATAGAGCTCATTTGTTGTTTCTGATAGCTTTTCAGGAGATTCCTTGGGATTGTGTCTGCAAGACTGTGTCACCTTGCAGAGAGCAGCTTTACCTTTCCTGGTGGAGTCCAGAAACCCTGACCGTGGCTCCTCTGGGCCTGGTAGTTTGAGTATAAAGACTCAGAGATGATGTAGTGTCGAGGGCAGCAGGTAGGTCCCCCAGTGGACAAGTGGAGTTGGTCCCCCGAGTCCTTAGATTCTCCTGATAGGCTATGTGTGGCGCCTGCATACTCTTGCTTTTGCCCTTGTATTTGCACACATTTCAGTCTAACACACATTCATGATTGGGTACCTTACTTGTGGACAGCTGGAAGCTTCACCCCTGCTGACTGGCCTTCATGGTGCTAGACGGTCCTCTGCATGATCCTGGAGGAGGAACGTAATCATTGATACCATCCAGCTATAAACCCTGTGACCTACAACAGTGATCTGCCTGTGAGATATACTGGTATAATAGTGGCACACATGTCATGGGAGTAACCAACCATTAAAAAAAATTTTAAGGTCCATTCCATGAGATGGAATCTATACCTGACTGATCAACTGGCCGAGAACCTGAGACTGAACAGGCTGTGGGCCTGTAGGAAGCTTGCTAAGGAAATTAAAAAATGGTATTGGGCACCTTACACCTGAGCCTACCATAAGTGCTGTAGTACTAGGGAACTGAGCCACTCTGGACTTCAGTGCTGTCTGGGACAGGGCTGGTACTCTGAGTATCTGCAATGAGCATTCAGAAATGGGGGCCACTATTTTGTATCTCCAGGGAGGGCATTTAGGTTGTTCCAGGGAATGGCATCAGGCGGGCAGCTTCAGCCAAGGAGAGGATAGCTATGTTTCTCTTTATTTTAAAATTGGACTGTAGAAAAAAATTTAAGCACATGTAAAAGTAGACTAGCACAATACCCCCATGTACACCCATCACCTCTCAGCCAGTTCAGAGCTCATCTCTGGTTCCTTCTGTACTTCCTGGGGGAGGCTGAGGCAAATCCCAGACACTCCATTTGTCCTTGCTCCAATCTGTCCACTCTGAGGGTGAAATCTAATTAGAAATGATTTCACCACTATCTCTGCCTAATATTATGACAATCTCCAGTGGAAACCAAAGAAAGACTCAGAGGGAGGGTTCTCCTACAGTGAAGAGGACAAGTGGCATTCCCTGGAGAGGGCTTCTGGGCCTGCCAAGCCTCTTTCTGTCTTTCTGTCTTTCTCTCTGTATGTTTATTTCTCTTTCTCTCTCTCTCTCTCTCTCTCTCTCTCTCTCTCTCTCTCT
>CABHPQ010172853.1:53468-85541 GCA_902168405.1 Peromyscus aztecus
TCTCTCTCTCTCTCTCTCTCTCTCTCTCTCTCTCTCTCTCTCTCCCCCTCTCTCCCCCTCTCTCCCCCTCTCTCCCCCTCTCTCTCCCAGACTGGCACACTGGAGGGTTTCTTTACTTTCTGTTTCTTCACACATGCCCACGGGCTCCGGGGAGGGGGATGGGAACTCCGGCTGTCTTTTTCTCTAGTGCACTTTGACTTGGACTCAGCTCAGCCATCCCCCACTGTGTGGTCACTCTGTCTCAGATGGCTGGGGGATGACCAGGCATCACGATGGCTGGAGCAGAAATGCTGGCTTCCTGTACACGGGGCACAGGGGTGCCCAGCCGTGGCTCTGTTTTTGGAAGGGCTCAGTTCTCCAGACCTTGCTTCAGAGAGCAGGCAGCCTTTGCACAGTCACTTTTTTCAGCACCTGGAACAGCTCCCACCACAGCCCCAGTGCTGCCGGGTGACCATGCCTGTGCTGGGGACTGATGGGGTTAGAGACCCAACACCTGCTAACTGTCTGATGGTCCTTGTTCATCAGAGGGTGGTGCTTCCATCCCTGGTGTGTGGGTAACCCACCTGCCCTCAGCCCTGTGGTGTGCTGCCCGCTTGCCTCTCTTGTCTAGTGCTCGAGCTTAGCCTCGTTGACGCTGCCACTTCCTCCAGCTATCATGACACGGCCCTTGGGTTCTGGGATGACTGGAGACCTGGAGGATGAAGAGGACAGAGTGCTGGTTGGGATAGTCCTACCTGGTTGGCTGCATGTCAAACTACTGGGTTAATGTATATTCAAGGAATTTATCCTACAGAAACATCCCTTTGTGAACCCATACATTTTTATATATTGTATATTTATATATGTGGAATCTACAGCAGACAGTTTAAATACCACGGGCAGGCACTGGGTAGCCTGTGGCCAGATGTGACTCTGAGCCCCTGCAGGCTGGGGTGGTGCAGAATGAATCCAGTTGTTGGAGGCCCAGGGCAAGTACTCATGTGTCTGAAAATGGGGCACAGTGCAGCTGGGTGTGCAGAGGTGAGGGCAGAGAGTATACCTCATGCAGTGGTTGCTCCTTGTGTCTCGTGATACGGAACCCACAGCGTGGACCAGTATGTGGCTGAGTCCCTGGTGGGTGGAAGTAAAGTGGTGGTGGTCTGGCCAGGGCGCCACAAACATCCAGTAGAACTCTGATTGTGTCCAAGGTTGTTTTCAGGTTGAGACCCCACACTCCTCTGTCTTCTCCTCCTAGCTGGTGGCGGCCATCGTGTTCATCAGTTTCGGTGTCGTGGCGGCATTCTGCTGTGCCATAGTTGATGGCGTGTTCGCAGCACGGCACATCGTGAGTACTACCTTTGACTGGCGCACAGTCTATCTCTAGGGCTCAGTGCTCACGTGGGAAACAAAATTTCAGTTACAGAGCCCGACTCCGACATCTACACACCAGTTTCAGCTCAGCTGCCATGGCTGTCCTTCCTTTTCTTGCTGAGTCTGGCTCCAGCAACTCGAATTCTCTGCTTCCCATGGGTCACACACAGGACACAGCAAGCACAAACACTACCACACACATGGAAGGCACAAACACACATGCCACACACAGCAAATACAAATACCCACCACACAGCAGGCACAGACACACATGCCACACACAGCAGACACAAACACACACCATATACAGCAGACACAAACATACACAACCACATACAGTAAGCATAAACAACACACACACACATCACACAGCAGACACAAACACACACATCACACAGCAGACACAAACATCCCTCAATATTTCAGTTACCCTCCGTCCCCACCCAATCCTCCCCAACCACTAGGGAACTCTTGTCCCCACCCCCTCAGTTCTGGGGCTCTGTGTCCAGGTGACTGTCCACAGCGCACTCACTGCACTTAAAGCCAAGTGCACTGTGAAATCTCGGACTTTGTTCTTGCATGTGCTTACAGTTCAATGTTCTCTCTTCGAAGATGGTTGCTAACGTGGGGCTGCATAGGTGAAAAATCTTCTTATCTATAAGAAACGAACTTTAAGAGGATGTAGAGTCCCGCAAGTGGCACAGTTCTGGGCCACGGAAGGGAACACTGCTGGCATCTGTTTGACCTGTAGCTCATCTGAACAGGCGTGCTTATTCACCTGTTTAGCAGCTATGGGGTCAGGCAGGTTCCCAGGTGCCATAGGCAAATGATGAGCCGCCAGGCTCCCTGCCGAACGCAGGAGATCAAATTAAGGAGTAAGTCCACAGAGTTTGTCACGTGACGTGCTCTGCTGTGGTGTGTGCTGTGGCGTGAATAATATGGCACAGTATAAAAAGGCACAGAAGAACATGGTGTGTGCAGCGTGATGTGGTCTAGACTGTGGCGTGAGAGAATAAACAGACCGTGATGTAGGAGGAGGTGACAGAGCATGATGCCGTGTGACACAAACGCGCTGTGACGTGGAGTGGCAACGTGGTGGGCTGTGATCTGAGTGATATGTACTGTGGCACAATGTGGTGTGGTACAATGTGCTGCGGCACAGGAGATGATGAGTAGCGTCATATGGTGTGATGGGCTCATATAATGTTCATGGCGTGATATGAGGTGTGGGTGACATGAGGATGATGGTGGTGGTGATGATGATGATGGTGGCTTGATATGTACCAACCAGGTAGGAATTCTGTGCATGTGCATTTGCACGTATGTACACCTCTGTATGTATGTATGAATGCACAGGTGTGTGTCGCTCCCCCAGTACCTGCAGTTCGGTGTTTAGGCATCTGGCCATTTGCCTTCCCTGGACAGGCGTATAGACTACAGTGCTCCCAAAAGAATGTTCCAGTCTTGCCTTGAGATTCTTTCCCTGTGTAGGGTAAGGTTTTCTCAGTCCCATGCCCTCTCAGCTCTTCAGTGGCTGTCTGGGAGAAGTCACCTTCCAAAGACTTCTGTCTCCAGGTAAGTAGTCTCCTGCCTGCAGCCATAGGTGTGAAAGGACTCTACTTGTCCTTCCTGGCTTCACTGATGAGAAGAGTCTAGAAGGTGGTCTGTCTGTCTGCGTATCTGTCCGTGTACCTGCCGCATGCAACCACCTGAGCATGCCCATCTGTTTGTACCCGGCCCCATGTGCCTGCCTTTGTGTGCAGATAGGACAGGACCTCTGAGGAGTGGCCAGTGTGGTTGAGAGTCCAGCAGAGGGTCCACATGAGCAGCACTGGCTGGGCCCTGACACATAGTATCATCTAGTCGCCCTAAAGTCTAGACCCCTGGTGTCCTGTGGTCGGCTACAGTTCTGTGGGGTGGGTGGCCAGACTGTTGGTGACCCATCGGGGTCCGCTTCTGAGGCCACTGGTCTCATGCGAATGCGCACTAAGCTGCCACCACTTGGGAAGACGGTGTGAAGACTCCATCCCACTTCACACCGTCATCTGTCTCTCCCTGGAAAGTCCACTGGGGAAGGGATCTGAGTCTTGTGATGAAGGCCGTGTAAGTCTGAGAACCCTGAAGCCAGCTCTCCAGTCCCAACCGCAGCCACCTGTCTTCACTGCGGTCCCTGTACCTGTCACGCCTGCTCCCCTCATGTATCACCTGGGGCCAGTCGGTCTGCCTCCCACCTGAATCCGTCCACACCCAGCCTGGCACACAGCTGCTATGCCCCACGTAGCTGCTGCCCACTACTCGTGAGTGACTCTTTGCTGCCAGAATTACTTGTGGTTTCTAGACCCCACTTAGGTCAGGAGTAGCGCTTTGAGAAATGGCATTGACACAGTCATGACCTTGAAGAAGCATTAATGGGTTATATGGCCTTATGGCACTTTAAGTCCCAGGCTCCAGCTGTCTTCTGCCTTAGCAATTGTAGAAATTGCCTACTTGTTGCTCCGCCCGCTTCACGCACCTACAGCTCTAGCTTACCTTGGCTTCCTCGTGATTCAATGCTATGTTGGATCCATGAATGTTGGAGACACAGGAGTGGGGACGTGGTGAGCTAGGAATGGACGAGCTTGTGTCAAGTGGTGGGGCATGACATATGGAAGGAAGGATGGATGGATGATTGACGCCTAAGTGAAGAGATGGGTGGTTTGGATGGATGAGTGAATCGGTCCCGAATCTTTTATTCCCTTCCTAGTAGAAGAAACTCATTTTTCTTGTAGGAAGAGAGAAGCCGAGTGCCCCTCGTGAGATGTAGACCACCCCTTGGCCCGCTCAGCAGCATTCCCCTTGTCCCGTGCTGATGTGTGTGCCCAGCAGGTAGATGGAGGGTGTCTGGAATTCTCTCCTCTGCAGCCTTCTGGACGACACACACAATTGCCATGCAGGCAACAATGGGTGTGGCCTTGGTCCTGCTCCAGGCCATGGAAGGCAAGCCTGAAATGATCACTCCTGGTTGGGGATGACCAGTCCGTCCCATCTACATTTATTTCTCTAGGAACCAAGACCTCTCAGCGCAGGAAGGTGCCAGTTTTACTCCAGTGGGACCGGGTACTTGTATGATGTCTATCAGACAGAGGTGAGCCCCTTTGGCCCGCATGGTTTCCATATCCCCCAAGTCTTCTGGGTCTGGTTAAAACGGCTGTCTTAATTCTCACCGATCTTCCTGCTGTGTGGTTATCAAGGCACTGAAAGCTGGAGCTATCCATGACAGTTCAATGCACGGTGGCACTCTTTGGAATCACAGCTGCACCCTTTCCTCTTCGACACAGTGTTAGGATTCATCCGTCCAGTTCTGTGTGGTCCATTAGCATTCCAATTAGCATTTTCACTGACTTAATCACTGCCATGAAACACTGGGATCACACATGTGCAGTGTTCAAGGGATTCTCTGGCTCTCCCTGGGCTGGGGACAGCTGTAGTGTGGCCTCACTCTTAAGCTGAGTGAGATGCCAGGAAGAACAAGCATGCACAGCAGCTAACCTGTAAGACCAGCCCAGGTGGGCACTGGCCTGTGGCTCAGTTGGGCTGTCTACACCAGGGCTGTGGGGATTTCAGACCTGTAGAAGGTTGAAAATGCATGCGCTGAACATTCCAGAAAAAAGATGTCAATGATAGATGCTTGGGGGATGTGGGTGGGGATTCTGACAGCCCTACCTCCCCTAGTCCTGTTCTGATCTACCTAGTGCTGTCCTGTCCAGGCCCATCTTGTCCTGCTCTGCCCAGTCCTGCCCTATCTAATCCTGTGTCCTGCCCTGCCCAACTCCACCCCACCCCCAGCCTGCCATGAATCAGGGAGGGTCCTGGTAATGCAGCCCTGCTTTTAGACCTAGGCTGCCTGCTGTCTATGTAGGATAAAGTATGAACCTGCCTCTCTCTACCCCAGGTCACCTGCTACTCTCTGAGTGGAAGGTGCCAGCTGAAAGTGAGGAGCAACACATGTTACTGCTGTGACCTGTATGCTTGTGGGAGGTAAGGCTGCATCAGGAGTCTGTGCACACACATGTAAACATATTCGGCATGTAAACACACACACATACACACTCACATGCACAGAAGCGAAACCTTGCACAGACATCTGTCCATGAGAGAGGCCCCCATTTCTCCCTTCCTATATCTACTTGCATTTTCTGTTTCTTCCTCTGGATCTAGTTTCAGCAGTGGAAAAGTGGATTCTCGGAGTGATCGGGTCTCCACCCAAAAGCACACACAGAGTGTGGAAGTACTTAAACCTGGCCTGGCCCCTGTTTGTTGCACACCTTGCAGCAGCTGGCCACCAGTTAGCCACCAACACATCTCAGTTCTGCTCTGCTCCCTCTCGGGGCTGAGACCCACCTGCAGCTTTCTGTTACGATATACATGGAAAATGAGAACACAAAATGCTTGCTTATTCTGGCATGGAAGGTAGCTCAGCCACCATGCTAGCTCTGGTCATTAAGGGCCCAGGGCATAGTAGGTTGGGACATCCTGTGTCCACTTTCCACCCCACTGTGAGCCTGGTGGGGCCTCCCTGGCTAGCCCCACCAAATGAATCCCGAGAGAAGTTGAGAGGTCTCTAACTTGTTTGAGAAGTTTTCACCTGGGTGGGAGGAGATAAGAAGTCAGCATTGGAGGAGCCAGAGGCCCCAGGCACCAGGAGCCCCAGGGTTTCTGGTGTAGTTCTTCTCAGGGTCTATCTATGGGGATCCAGGCCTTTGCCACACCTCACACGAATATCCTTCCCACTGGAAACATCCCCTAGGTCTCTGGAGGGACCTCGGTGCTTTATGCCAGGCCTGATTACCCTCTGCTGCTCTTCAGTGGTGGCCAGGACCACTCTAGTGTGATTGTTGTAGGGTGTCCATGTCTGAATGATGTCTCGGCGATTAGAAAGAAGTGTCTTTATTTAAATGGTCCCCTTTAACTGGCTTTCTAGATCTGTGAGGGTGAGAGTTAAAGTGATGGAGTTGGGAGTTATGGTTAGAGTAATTAAGACTGTGATAATACTTGGTTTGGGACCTTAGGGTTATATGAAAGGTTAGGGTTGATATTGGAGTTGAGGTTTAGGATTAATGTTGGGGTGACAATGTGTTTGGAGTTAGGGTTAAGGTTAATGGTAGACATTAGGACCTAGAAGGGCTAGTCATAATTTTGGGGCTAGAGATAAGGTTGAAGTTTGGTGTAGGCCCACGACTTGCCCTAAGTTTAAGTCTGGGGCTGGCTTTGGCTGGTAGATATCTATGGTTATGGTCACGGTTAGGGTTTAGGATTAGCATTGGCTTTGAGATTAGCTTTAGAATTGTGTTGGTTTCTGAATTCTTGTTTAGGGTTGGTGTTAGGTCTGACATTGAATTTAAGCTTAATTGTAGGGTTAGGGGGTTATTATTAGGCCAAAGCTAGCATAGTTTTAGCTTGTGGTGGTGTTGGGATACTGGGTGTGATGAGGGTTAGGGTTTGTCTTTAGAGTTGGAGTTTAAGGTTATGTTAGATGTAGGCTTGCTGTGCGGTTAGGGTTAGGAATGACTTTCTGGTTGGGATTTAGGGTTAGGGCTAGTATTGGAGTTTGAGGGTTAGTATTAGAGCTATGTTTAAGAGTTAGGGTGGTTGTTGGAGAATGGTTTACTGTTATATTAAGATACAATAAATGTTAAGGTTAAACTTAGGTTTACAGCTAGGTCTGGGGTTAGACTTAAGGCTCAGACCCATGACTATGGCTTGGTTTAGGTTGTTATTGGTGTTATAGTTAGGATTAGTGTTGGAATTGGGTTCACTGTTAGAATTAGGATTGAACTTGGTTTAGGATTATTGGAAGGCTAGTTATTGGAGAGTTAGCATGTGGTTGAACACTCAGATTATGGCTAATGCTAAGTAAGGGTAAGGCTGTGGCTAGGGCTGGTGTTTGGTTACATTTGGTGTTGGTATTGAGTTGAATTTAGTCTTAGGTCTATGGTAAAAGTTAGATTCAAAGTTAAATCTAGAGTTGGGGCTAGCTTAGGGTTGGATATGCTTGTAATTACAGTTAAGACTATAGTCTTGTGGTTGTGCTTGGTTTGAGGGTGTAGGGTCATGTGAAAGGTTAGGAGTGACATTGGGCTGGGGTTAGGGTTAATGTTAATGCTAGGGGTTTGGGGTTAGTGTTAGGATTTTGACTTGAGATAGGGCTTGGGTTAGAGACTAGGGCCAATTTATGCTTAAGTTTAGGGATTGGTTTAATGGTAGAATTTGGATATGGATAGGACTATGGTTTGGTTTAGATTTGGTGTTGGTCTTAAGATTATGATAGGTGAAATTTTATGGTTAGAGCTACCACTGTGGTTAGAATTAGGAATTTGTTGGTGTTATAGTTAGGATGAGGGATAGGGATAGGACCAGGATTAGGGTTAAGTTTTGGTTTGGAATGGGGACCTGATAGGATTAGGGTTAAGGCTATGACTAGTGATATATTTAGGCTTTGGGTTTAAGTTGTGTTTGGAATTGTAGTTTTAAGGCTATGGATAACCACTTGGTTGGACATTTGATTGGGTAAGTTTGGGGTCTGTGTTATTTTCATAGCCATGACTGCCTCTAGAGCTGCCTTAGCCTTGTTGTTAGGGGTTAGCTTTTCTTCAGGGAAAGTGTTTGGTTACAGCTACTTTTATGATTAGAGTTATATATGATTTTTGGGGGGTCAAGACTAGCTTTAAGATTGTAGTTGGGGATTATGGTTAGGCTTAAGGCCAGTAGTAAGGCTGCCTGAAGCCCCACTCTGTTCTCTCCCTTCAAGAGTCAGAGTGGCCCCAAGTCTCCTGGGTTTCTCTGGTTTGGAAGCTGAGAGCTTACATGGCTCCTTTACTAACTACCCACCAGCCCATACTGCTCCAGGGGTAATGTTCATGACTGTGGCTCTAAGCTATGAGGGCTCATTGGCTAGACACAGCTTTAGCTCACAGAGTGGTCCCCTGACCATGGCATGGTGTCCTGGGCTGTTGCCTGACAACAGTTCCTACGCATAGGTTGGTCTACTGGCCATGGTCACTCAATGGTGGTCATCTAACCAGAGATCTAACACTTGGGGGTCACCGGGCCACGTTCTAGCAATGAGGGTAGTAACTTTGCTCTCCCTCTCCTAGCACAGAGCCCTCGCCTGCCTACTATGAATTTGTGGGTGTGCGGAGCTGCCAGGATGTGATCCACCTGTACCGGCTGCTCTGGGTGTCCACAGTGCTGAATGTCCTGGGCCTGTGCCTTGGCATTATCACAGCGGCAGTCCTAGGAGCCTTCAAGGACATGGTGAGTAGTACCAGTCTACGTGTTTCCAGCCAGGCGGTCATAGCCCAGAGCTCAGTGGCTCCCTTGACAAAAGACCTAAACTCCCGAGTGATCTGCATGTCAGAAGGTAACTAGGGTTACCAATCACTTGCCCTGGAAACAGTACTTGATCACCTGCTGGTTGAGTCTTCTCCCATCCTCTTAGGCGGGCAGAACTTGTCACCATCTAAGAATGGAACTCACCTGCAAAGCTACTCTGTGAGGTCCATGATTGCCTGGGTTGGTCATGGTTCTGGGCAGGCTTGGACCCCATTTGAACAAACTGGATGAGAGAACTGAAATTCACCCATACCTATTTCTCGCTGAGCCCGCCCTACTGAACCTGCCCTTGAGCTCTGGCCTGCTACCCTCTCATCACTGGGTAGAATCGTCCTTGTGTCCTTTTGTGGCCCATGGCAAACCCTTTTGGGGTTCTTCCAGATCCACAGGGCTGCAGAACATATTCTGGGCAATTCTTCTTGTTCTCAGCCTGTTGGTTGCAGCCCAGAGTTGCTGCTTAGCTCTTTGTCCTGAGGTTTCTTGTTGCCAGGGAGATTTAGGGATGTCTCCTCAGGACCTGAATTCCCACAGTCTAGTTCTTGGGCTCTACCAGACTGCCTCTTCCAGTGGCAGCTCCAGGTGGTGACTCCAACCCAGAGACCATATGTAAAGGATATGGAACTTTCTGTGAGGTCATGAAGAGAGGGTTGGCCTACTCTTCGTGGCTTGGGTTAGGGCTCCCCAGAGGACAAGCTGTAGTACCCCCTTGAATGGGTTTGAGGGTGCCTCAGGTTGGATAGTCACTTCCTCTTTCTTCACAGGTCCCTCTGTCTCAGCTGGCCTATGGCCCATCTCCACCACCTCAGATCCTCTACAACCCTGCCCAGCAGATCCTAGCCTACACTGGCTTGTGCCCTCCATCTATGACTGTGCCAACCTGTTCTTCCTACCCTCTGCCACTTCAGGTAGGCAAGTGTTACCTGCTGGGGTCGGGCATGCTGTGGAATCAGTGGTTGTTTCTGTGGGCTCCTTAGTAGACAGGGTATGACTGTGAGTAGAGAAGGATGTGCTTTGATCTAGATGATGGGGACTGGGATCATGATGGAGTGGATCATACCGTTTTCGAGGTGTATTGCTGCTCACGGCCCTAGTAACCCATGAGGGTATTCTTCCTACTGGAAGAACCATTTATTTTATATACTGTTTTTAGCTGCTTTATACACTGTCTACCTTAGCATGAACTGGCCTGATACAGGCTGGGGGAACTGAGGACGCCACTGGCTGCCTGGGTTCCAAACTCTTGTAATGACACTGAATGTTCTAAGTGGAGCCAGGTGCATGCAACATCCACTGAAATTTATCTACAAAGCTACCAACCCTGTAAGGCTCATGTGTCCTGTGCTGTGGATGCCAAGGTCACCAGGGGAGGAGGTCTGGAATATGATCTTGTTTGAACAGGGCTTTGCCTCTATTCCACACTTGGCTTTGGCTTGTTCATGTCCTCTGAAGCTCTGGTGGCCATGAATGGAAGGGTCCTGGCTGTCCAATGGTGTTGACTTGGACTTTGCACTGGGGACTTGTGACCCCCCCTGCCTTGCTTCTTAGCGCTGTGAGGTGCCAGGCAGGCCCTGTCCTCTACCTACCTATGCAGAAACCCCCAGTCATGGCAACCAAACCGTCTGTAGACGTTGCCCAGTGTCTCCTGCGGGGAGATTGAGAACAGGCCTAGACCAACCTTTCTAGGTGGGGTGATGCCCGCTCATGCAGCCTGACTGCTCCGTGGCTTGTCTTACGGTGCTAACAGAAGCAGTTGTAAGACTTGCAGAGCTGTGTTGAGTGTATCTCTGTGTCATCACACTCCGCTGAAATGAGCTGCTTTGACCCGTGGGGCCTGGTGAATGGAGTGAAGTCATTTGTTTTGAAGTCACATGTTCTCAGGTATCCCCCAGGAGACCTGCACCTAGTGAGCCACACTAAAATAAAGTGAGGCCTTGCCAAGCCAAAGGACTGTTTGGGGAGGGCTTGAGTGTTGAGCTCTGACCATCTTGGATGGAGAAAGCTGTCAGGGCCCCAGGACTGACCCAGCATAGTGACCAGGTGTGAGCAACACTTGGGAGTCTTTTGATAATCTGGGCTCCACGTTTATTAAGTGTGGGGGCTGATAGCATGTACAGCTGGATAGGCATGGGCACCCCAGGAAGTACAGCTTCCTTCCGTTTTCCAGGGCTCACTGGTGCCCTGGACTCAGAAAGGTGAGGTCACTGTACCACTGCTCTACCCACTCCAAGGTCCCTTTTCTCTGTACTTCTGCTTCCTCTGCTTCTCTGCAAAAGGGCGCTGACTGGGGCTGTAATCCCTGGGTTTCTTGGGTCCTTTGGGGTCTGGAGGGAGGATGCTGCTGTGGTCCATTGCCGTGTTGGGGAATGTGTCTGGACTCTCAGTGTGGCACCCCCAGGCTGTGCTAGTGGGACTCCCCAAAGGGAACTGGGCTCTCATCCACTAGAATCACAGAGACCTCAAATCAAGGAACATAAGACCCTGTGGATAAAGCCTGCCTCGGGACCATCTCCGCTCTCTGGAACACTGGAAGCAGCTATGTCTAGGGTCAGGAAGTAAGATGGTTCAAGGCCACCAGCAGGAGCAGCTGCAGCTCCAAGGCCTCTGCCTTTCCATGGAACTTCCTGAGTTGGCCTCGAGAAGGATCTCCCTGGTCTCCAGGCAAGGAAGGATGCTATCATCTCAGGCCACAGCTCATCCTGGGACCCGCTCTGCTCTCCTGGTTTTTTGTCAGATCCACATGTGAGACACTTAGGACTGTCTCTGGATAGACCCTTAGCCAGCCTGGCTGCCTTTGGACACACACACAGCCACTAAATCACGTAGATGCCAAGAATGACTCCAGAGCACAGCCTGTGTAGGCTGTCTTCTTTCAGAACACATGATGCTCCACAGGGGATGATGATGATGATGATGATGATGATGATGATGATGTGGGGTTCCATTTCCTCCTGCCTGATGTCCAGAGTGTTTGTTTTGGGCCAGCCCTGCTGCCTGCCTACCCCTCTGTCTTGAAGGCCTGGCCTGAGGAAGAAGGGACTGCTGTGGAGGGCCTACCAGCCTGCTCTCGAAGAGTGTGGGGCTCCCCGTGAAGTGCTCATCCCTGTTCCACATGGGAAAGGACAAATGCCCTTGTGGTGGTGTACCAGGGGCCGTCTTTCACCACGGACACATTTTGGGAACCTGGAAGACGCCCTGCCAAGTCCCATGGGTGCTCTTTTCTTCTCCTACCTTCTGGGACCTCTGTTGCAGAGTGGATGCCTCCCTTCCTCCCAGAGGAGGCCTGGGGGCCCTGGGCTCTGGGCTGAGCAGCTTCCACAGCAGCATGTGTGGGAGTATAATTGCCGCATATGCTTAGTAATCAGATTTCTGTGGAACAGGCATATCGGGTGAGCCCGTGTGCTTCCTAAGAACAACAGAATGGATGCCGTCTCCTCTGGTCAACGGACGGAAGGAGATACTTTAAGTGTCCTGTTGAAGTCATTAGCAGCCAGCAAACATCCCCGAATAACAGGAGGGAGTGAGATGGCTGTGTGGGGGTGTAAACCTTTAAAGGGGCCCGTCCCAACACCCAGCAGTTTGCCCAGTGTGACGCCTGAGTTCAGCCTGAATGGTATTGCTGGGGTGGTCCTCTCCATGTGGGCAGGGCCTGCCTTCAGAGGCCTTGTTTAGGGAGGCAGTTTCATCCAAGTTTCCTAGTGGTTTGTTCTGTGGCTCCTGATGGCTTGATCTACGATTCTTGGTGGTTTATCCTGAGGTTCCTGGTGGCTTATCCTGTGGTTCCTGGTGGTTTATCCTGTGGTTCCTGGTGGTTTATCCTGTGGTTCCTGGTGGCTTATTCTGTGGTTCCTGGTGGTTTATCCTGTGGTTCCTGGTGGTTTATCCTGTGGTTTCTGGTGGTTTATCCTATGGTTCCTAGGAGCTTGCTCTCTGCTTCCTAAGGGCTTGCTTCATGGCTTATGTATCTGCCTTTTCTTTTTCTTTTTCAGAAAAGAGCAGAATGGATAGGGTGAGAAGTCCATTCTAGTAGACCTAAAAGGACGATCTTTAGACATGTACTGGCCCCTGTGGTCAGAAGGATGCACACACAGATTGGAGGGAGAAACGAGAAAATTCCCAAGCTAGCCGTTGAATCACACAGGAGTCACTTTTAAAAACTCACTTCAGAATTTGCTTTATTTTTTTTAAATAGCAATTTTAAGTTTCAAACTTCTAGTACTTAAGAGGGGAAAAGAAAAATAAAAAGACTTAGAAAAGATTTACTTCAGATCCGTGCTGTTCCCCAAATTTCTCTCCTCACATTTACTCATCCTTGATTTTGGGGGTGTCTGTTGAGGTTCCTCAGAGACACAATACCAAAAGGTGTATATATATATATATGAGAGAGAGACTTGTTTAGTGACTGGCTTTCATGAGTGTAGTCGAGGCTGGTCCACCATCCCCAGGACCAGGGAAATACTGTTGGAACTGTAACCCATGGTCATACTCGGGCAGGACTCCTTTCTCCTTGAGGGTCGCTGCCTTTTTTTTCCCCTTAAGGTCTGCAACCGATTGGACCAGACTCTCCAACAGTAGGGAGCTGTTTAAATGTTAACTGCCTCTGAAAAATGCCTTCCTTAAACTTCTAGACTATGGCTGACCACATTTGGTCGCTGACCTATTAACCACCATGCTGTGTTGGGAATGTTAATGATCTTGCTCTCTTCAGTGAGTGCCAAGGATCCGGCTCTAGGCTGTCCCTGGCTCTTCTAGTCAGTGCTGGGGAAAGTTGACAGGGCTAAGCAGGCCAGGAAGTCTGGAGCTTGGGAGAGCTTCCCCGGGGGTCCCCGGCAGCTTTAGAAGTCAAGTTAGTGTCACTCAGGCACAGACAGGTCGACGCTTGATCTCTCTTAGCTGTTCCTAGGCCTGGGAGGCTTCCTGGGGGTCCTGGTCTTGTAGGGTGCTGGGCCGAGGCGATACTGGCATATATTCTGGATGGTGTAGCCGAGTCCCCCACCTGCTGATCAAGGACGCCTCTCTGTTTAATTGCAGCCCTCCAGTGCCCTGCCGGCCTCGTCCTCTGCTGACCTCTCTCGGCCTGAGGACACAGAGTCTCTCTCTCAGTGCAACTCCAGCCATGGGCATTCTCCTAATGCTCCTTCGCTCTGCACACCAACCTACTTCCTCCCGGGGGAGAAGCCTCCCCCCTATGCACCCTGACACGGAGGCAGTAGATTAAAAAGTAACTTGGTTTGGGGGTTGCCAGAAATAAACCAAATATAATAAAGCCATCCATAGGAAGCCTGCTTCTGCAGCCAGCCTCGTAGAGGATTCAGAAAGTGTCTCGAAGCTGTGCACTTCTCTTGGACACACCCTCCGCCAGCACAGGCCAGGATCAGAGGCGGAAGCAGAGTCGGCTGGCTGGCCCCCTCTCCCCACATGAAGACGGCAGCAAACCATACTAGACCCTAGTCTCATCATCCAGAAGGGCTTCTCTGCATCTGCCGTCACTCACAGCTGCGTCATCTCTGGTCTCCTTGGTTATCAGTTGCTATTATCCTGCAAAGGGAAGGGAGCCAGGCATCTCTTTTGGTGAAAATTGTTCCTTCAGGTAACGCATTACAGGTTGACAGGCTTCTATGAGCACGTCCCCGAGAAGGAACAGACCAAACCACTTCTGTGAGCATGTCCCCAAGAAGGAACATGTCCCCAAGAAGGAACAGACCAAACCCCTGAGCTCTACTTTTCTAATGTGAAGGAAAACAAGCTTTGAGCAGATACCTAAAGCTACTTCTAGAGGCCTTTGAGTTCTGCCTCTGTGTAAGATCCACCTTTTGGTGGACTCCAAATCTCACCCTCATTTTTCCCTGTGGTGCTCTGCTGACTTGGGGCCACCGGTTTATTCATTAATTAGCTGTTGCGTGGACACTGGGGCCTTTCTTCCCCCTCTTTATGAGGTCCAGAACTAGCAGGTGGGGATGGAGGACCAGTCTGTGAAGATGCAGCTCCTGCGCCCCCTGCTGGTCAAGGCCACTCTGTCCAGATCTCACCAGGGCAGGCTAGAGAGGTTTTCTAAACAGGGTTTCCCCACAAAGGCCCACGACACAGGTCCACGTAGGAAGGTGACAGGTCTGTCTGTGGAGAAGATGTGCTGCAGCTGCTCACCGATCCCTGAAGGGCCAAGACAGCCACCGGTTTCTGAGGACTGGTCATTGTGCACTCTTCATTTTATTGAGAAAGTATCTTGGTTTCTATTTGATGCGGACGGACCTTGGATCTAGCACAGTCTTGCTTCCCTACAACATCCAGGAGCTTGGCCTCAGCCTCTCTATGACCCTGGACCAATATCAAACAATATTCTGCTGACTTATATTTACACCAATGTATATACTAGGCTATTTAACACCTCTTAGGACTCCAGTTTCAGAGGCAATTGTGAACGACTCCTTAGAATCGAACCTGGAGGCAACAGGACAAAATCCTCTCTATTTGGAGGGGGCCTTGGGCACTGCTCCTTGATGGGGTCAGGGGCGAGTTGGCTCTGGTTCCTGCCTTGCATCTACACAACGTGCACAGTCAAGCAGTTCTACCAAGGGGCTGGACGTGCCACCATGCTGGCTGTGGAAGAAGTTTCCTACACAGCAATGGCAAGACTCCTGTCGCTTGTAGGAGTGAGGTTCAGGATGACAAGAACGACCAGAGGCACAGAGATGCGAGGAGCCACATAGTAGGATGCTTTTATTCACAGGACTGGGCCAAAGAACACCTCGTCCATGTAATGACTGCACAGAGAAGAGTCAAGGTCTGGAGGCTGATGGGAGGAGGGTTTCCAAGGCACTGGAGCCTCCCTGGTGCAGGGCCCCCACACTTCCCTATTTACTTTGATATTACAGCACCCCAGTTTTGTATTTAGTAGTGTCCTGGACCCAATGAGCTCGACTTCTGAACTTCCTGAAGCTGGCCCCTAGATCTCGGAAGAACAACAGAACTGCATGTCTGGGTATAGAGCCCATGCCCACTGGAGGCAAGAACTATTGAGAAACGTTGCATGCCAAGGTCAATAGTTTTGTTCATTGCCACAAAAATGTCTTTCTCCCTCATCTTGGAGAATGTAGGGTTCTGTACCCTAGTCTCCAGAGCTGCCCCCACAAGCCACACTAACCTGCAGTGTGGGCAGATTCTCTCCAGTGTCCTTGCCTTTGTGTGGACCAGGCTGGGAAGCCAGCTGGAGCCTGCATGCTCAGTGGCTTCTGGGCCAGCCCTTGGTGGCTTTGCCTCTCTGAATGCCACCTGAGGGTCTGCTCTGTGTTTGGTTTCTGCTCTGGTTAGTGAGATTTGCTCACGGCCACCCATTTTGTCACTGAATCTATCACTTGCATCTGCTTTTGGATCGATGGGAGATGGGGTTGTCCTGAGTCTGTGGTATGGTACTAGCTGACGACTCGCATGAGTGTGTGTGGTCATGTATGTGGCAGGCCATGCCCCACTGGTGAGAGACACCAAGCTAAGCTCTTCTGCTTCACCAGATCAGCCTGCCTGAGTCAGGGTTCCACTTGTACCCTCTCCTCTGTGGGTCACAGAGCCCTTAGAACTCTGCTTCTCAAGACCCAGTATCAATAGCTTGGTAATGGATGGCATGGGTCCGCAGACATGCCTCTGTGTGCACATCCTTGCTGATCAGCAGAGGATGCTCTGTCGGGCCTGCTTGGGTGGTCTCCTTGCTTCTCTCTCTGGTGGTCACTCTACCTGTCAGGCTTGTAGGAAGTCATTGTCTGTTCTGGACAGGGACCCTGCGATCCTGGGTGTCTCCCCTGCCTTCAGTCAGAGCACATAGCATTCCTTTCTGTTTAAATGCATGATCTGCAGGCTTTGTGGTAAGAAATGCAGTGAAGTGGTCTCCTGCCCTGAAACGGTGGTTTCTAAAAGGTGACTTTGCCCTAGGTACATTTGGAAAAATCTGGAGACACATTTCTTTACCAGAGTATGTGTCTGCAAGAGGAGCATGATAGAACCTGAGGGAGAATGGGGTGCTGACAATCCTGAATGCGTGGGAGGGACCCAGGCTCAAGAAACAGCCTCAAGGATACAATAGCAATGCAAAAATGGCGAAAGTCCTTCCCTAGGAAAGGAATTTTGCAATCAACTCAGCTGATGAAGACCATACCATCCATCCCACTCTCTTCCTCTGAACAGTCCGCACCATCCCTCAAAAGTCTCCTGGTGCTCCCCTTGGTGCTCTCTGGTTTGGTCACCTGGACCCAGGGGAGCAAGGAGCCCATGGTAGGCAGCTGGCAGATGCATTATTGCTTTGTTTGGCAGGAGATGGTACAAGGCTTGGTGCCAGCCAAGGCTGAGGATGCAAGCTCAGGGAAGAGAGGTGTCTCTATTCTTCCCACACAGTGTTGTTGCCTCCCTAGGGCAGATAAGGAATGCCAAATATGTGGCTCCCCCCCTCTCGTCAGTCCGTCCGTCCGTGTGGTTGAGCTCCAAACCAGCATTTGTTCTACTCTGTTCTTGGCCTCATGACCTTCTGGAGAGTTTTGGGGCTGGTTGGAGGGCACTCATGAGAACATTCCATGAAAGCATTCCAGAGTTGCCTCCAACACAAGGAAAAGCCACTGAAGGTCGAGGGATGCTACCTCATCCGCTGAAGACATATCTGGCCTCTGGGAGGCTGTGGGCTTCTGAGGCTGCCTGAGGACAGAGGCAGCGAGGAATCCTGTGGGCAGGACTGTACTCTATTCCTTGTCAGAGCTGTGCTCAACAGTGTTGTTCCTGTCCTGTCTTCACCAGAGTTTCCAGGATGCTGGGGTTAAAATCAGTGGCTCCCAATTTCTTCCCTTATTAACAAAAGGCAGCCTGGAGACACTGAGCAAGCTGCTGTTTCTTGTGTCTCCTGCTGCCCAGGGAAGGTGCAGCTCCCTCAGCTCTGCTCGTAGCTTTGAAACAGAAAACCAGACCTTTTCTTTTAAATGGAACAGAGGCAGCCAAGAGAGGCACATGGCCAGTATAGAAAGAAATCAGAGAATATGTACAGGTTGATACACTACATACTGGGTGCCAGGGGCAGTTTTAAGAAGGGTTCCGTGTGTGGGGCTGATGGCAGAGCCCTGTAGGACTGTCTGCATTTGCAGAATAAACTGAGGCTCCAGCCCTTGCCCTCATTCTTGTGAGGAGAGGCTCCTGGGGTAGGCCACAGCTGCCTGGTCTGGGACACAGGGGTTCCAGAAAAGGCCCATGCAGCTGTGGGCCTGTGTCATGATGTGCTCAAAGCCCTTTTACCCTGAAGGCAGCTCGGTTCTGAGACGCCTCCAGGACAGACAGACAGAGACCAACCCAGGGTTAAAAAGGTTTCTGTAAATATTTTATTTTCCATATTTCAGAATCAGAAAGAAGCATGTGGTAATAAAAATAACAGAATTATTTTCTTCAAATCCACTCAGCTGCAAATTGCCGGCCCTCCAGCCCAACCCTTGCCAGCCAGCTCCCACCAGGCCCAGGGGCTCTCTGAGCAGCCGCTGACCTGGAACCAGTCCCATTATGTACAGATATGTTACAAGGCAAAGAAATCTCTCAAGAAAAACCAGCCACGAGGGCAGTAGCCCACCCACTCCGGTGTTGGAGGACTTGCTCAAGAGGAGCCAGTGCTGTTTGTTGCTGGGTGTCCAGACCTCTGCTCCCCTTTGTCTGCAGGAAGGTGCAAAGGCCTCTTGTGCATGGGTACCAGAGCAGCTTGATCTAGAGTGTGGCATGTTCCACAGGTGGGCAGGAGTGTGAGGTGATGTCACTGTGCTTGTAGGAGGCCTCGTCCAGGTCCAGGGTCTTCTGGTTTACCTCCAGGGTCATGCATCCACGGTAGAATGCCGTGACAGGTGCAGAAGTGACCGGGACATCTGAGCAGTAGGAGAGCAAACATGGAGCAGAGCTACATCCAGGGAGTACCACTTACCGCCCTCTATGTTGTTAATGGCCAACCCTGCCTGCATTCTCTTTGCAGGGCGTTTCCTCTTCAGGGTACCATCCCACGGGGATACAGATCTGTACAGGCATAATGCATCTTCACCCCTCAACCTCCCAGGCATGCGTATGATCTCTCTGCCTTATGAGTTCCCATGCTTCAGGGACTATGGGCTCTTATTTCCTTTGAAACCTTATTGGTTAAAAAAAAGTCTGCTGCTTGCTAAAAGGAAAGACCTGTCCTAGCAAAAGGACTTGGGCCTTTCTATAGCTCCCACCCATGTTCCACCCTGGGCCTGTGTAAGTTGGCTGCCCCTGGCAGTCATAGTCAGGTACCTGACTCTTGTATCACCTGCTAATCCTCCCCTCTGTGTTTGGTCTCCTGGGCTCCCAGACAACACTTCCCAATGGGTGACCCAGAGCAAGGACTGTACTACTAAGAGCTCCCCACACCCCAACCCCAGCACAGAAGCCAGTCTGCACTTCTATTTCCCATAACTAGAACCCTGTCTCCGTCGTCATCACCGCCCATGTATGAAGCGAGTCAGCCCTGCTGGCTGAGGTGATGCCGGAGTGCTCGTACCTGGCAGGCCTCCAACAAAGGTGAGCACGGTGCCTTGCAGATGTGTCCCTAGTGCGTCCAGTCTCTCCTGCAGCTGGGCCGCACTCACTTCACTCTGGCCCTTGGTACCGTCCACTTCCAGGGTGGCCTCGCCGTCCCGAAGGGAGACGGTGACGACGTGTTCCTGGCTGTCGCACACTTTGATTTCCATCAATGCCAGGGCAACGTCCTCCACTGCCAGGACCACCAGCTGCCGGGGACACCAGTACAGTGCTCAGGGGATACGGAAGCATAGGAGCTACATGGGGTCAGGGCACCCCCGTTCTGTCCTACTAGTCTCTGGTCTTCATAGGCTGGCCACCTCAACACTAGCCCCTTAGGGTGTGTGGTAACCCTGCAACCCTGGGTACGAGGATGTCTAGGAACCCTGGTACTTTCCTATCGGGGGGTTCGGTTTCTTTGCAATGTAAAGCAGGGAGCAGCTGAGAGGTGATAGAGGAGGATGCCTCAGTGGGTAAGAGTACTTCCTTGGATTTTCTCCCCAGCATCCATAGAGCTCACAACCATCTCTAACTCCAGTTCTAGGAGATCTGCGGCTCTCTCCTGGTCTCCACAGGCACACAGTATGCATACACACAAAACGTTTTAAAGTCCCTGGGAAACTGTGAGGACTTGGGTCACCCAGCCTGAGCTGACTTCTCAAAAGGGTGTGAAAGGACACATCTGTAGCTGTGGTTCCAGCCTGGGAAAGAGCACACACTCTGCCTGGCCTCTTTGGGGTGAACAGTCAGTGCTGGCAGTGGTTCATCATACATGCTAGGGCTGGGTCAACATGCCCAGCAGCATGAAGTCTGGTCCCCTTGGTGGCATGTAGCATGGCTATGATGCTAATTATGACTGACTAGTATAAGGAGCCAGGATGGCTCTATGGCCTGGGCAGGTGGGGGATAGAAACCCTCCTGTCTGACCCACATTTCGCTTTGGGACATGAGAGAGGAAGACAGACTTCCTTTCAATAGCCTCATGTTCTGTAAGAGACCAGCAGAGTCTTCAATGAGGGAGGGCTCTGCCTGAAGGACAGCTGAATCCAGGGCCTCACCCACCATGAGCATCTGATAAGTTATCAGAGTTGACGGTGAGGTTAGTGGGTCTGACTCTGAAAGAAACTGGAACTGTCCCTGTTCCACTACCTGAGTCATATGAATCGCTGCTCTAGTGTGGGACACCCTGCACCATGGTCCAGCAGTAGCTCAGATGGAGTCAGACCCTGGCTCCACCACCTGCCCCCTTGGCCAGCAGTAGTGTGGCTTCCCAGTCCTGCCTGTGTGATGGTACTGCAGCCTTGGCCCCAGAGCCGGAGAGCGCCACCAGAGAGATCTGGGTCTAGGAAGGAGTCTCCAGGGCAGGGAAAGGTTCAACAAGTCAATAGCCCAGAGAGTGGGCAGAGCCTCGGGACTTCTCTTTGAAGGGGAAGGGTGGGGTCAAACAGGGGTTGCTCGGAGCTCTGGGTAGCCTAGGCAAAGCTGGCCCCATATTCTAGCTGCTTCTGTGCGCCATTCAATTCTACCTGTTTCTTGAGCTTCTTTGTAGAGTGGTAGTCGACCAGGGCCACAGAGAGGGGGACGACGTGGTGGTCACCCACCAGTGCTAGCAGCACCCCCGTGTCAGTGGCAGGGCGAATCCGGGCCACAATTTCTACTTCCCAGGTGGTCTCCGTGCCGACATCCAGCGATGTCCGGGCTGCAATGAAAGCGGCACATTACCAGGCCATACAAGGGGCAGAGAGGCGATGGTGAGAACAGTGAGTAGCAACTCGGACTGGAGTGCCCCACGGGACAGCTCTGCACACCCAGGGAGGGGCCCTCCTGGTGAAAAGGCCAGCGGGGGAGGAAGTATGCACCAAGGCCGGATCTCCAAGACCTGCCAGTGTCTCAACCGCCAGCATGCAGGAAGAAAGTGAGATGACCTCCACCCCTGAGTGTAGACCATTGACGCTTAGGCACGGGGGATAGCTGCTCCCCTCTTCCAAGTGCCCTGCTGGTGCCCTCGAGGTAACAAAGACCTATCCGGGGATCCACAAGGCCAGCACCAAGGGCCCTCCACTGCCCTGCTTTCCCATCTCCCCCTGCAGAGTTAACGAAGCACCTGCCGTAGCTCCAGGAGACGCTAAAGCATGCATGGTGGCAGGAACTTACGAGGCCATACCCATGAACAGATGTTGTGAGACACATTGCTCCAGCAAGCCCTATGTGTATCTGCGCTCTGGATGGCATGGCTTGGCATTTCAGAGTCTTATGCCATGAACTCATCCCCACACAATGCACATGGGGGCCTCGTGTTTAAGATGCAGCTAGGTGACACTTCCTGTCATCTATATCTAAGGTTATGCACTGAAGTGGACAGGTGGATGCTGTTTCTTCCAGGGCAAATAGCTTGTACTCCTCACCATGGGGGAGTCCCTTCACTGACTGGGAGGCCAGAAGAAACCCTCCGTTTTGATATTTAAGTCTCTCCCTCATGAAGAACGCCATAGACTAGAGAGCGCTGTTGTGAGTGAATCAAGGTTGGCACACACTTGGTCAGCCTCACTGCTCTCTATGGTGTGTGGGAGGCTCTGAAGCTGGCCTGTTCTCCCCTCCCCACCCACCATCGGTCAAATCAAGTCCTCTGCCCTCTCCTAGATGACATCTATAGGGGTGAATTCTCAATAGTTCATGGAGTATATGAACATAGATGGCAAAAGATAATAAAAACACTTTGTCGTGATGGAAGAGGTCAAGTGTACCTTAACTGGCAGGCAGCAAAGACACCATACCTTGCCTGTGTGGTAAGTTTCCTCAGCATGGTGACTCTCAGATGTCCTTACTCTTTCTCAGAACTTGAGGTTGAAGGGCCCCAAAATGACCCCCAAAGACCTGGGGTTCTACCCTTATGGGTTCTGCTTTAAAGGAGCCAAAGACCTGAGTGTCTACCCTTCTGCCCCCTGGGTCATCCCCAGGGGACTGGTGGCTCCAGGTTCCAGCACTGGCATGTCCACGCATCAAAGAGATGCAGATCTCATGCATCCTCCCTCCCCAATCATGTTTTTGAGAAGCACAGCAGAACACACTTTTGCCAGGCCCCATCCTGTTGCAGGGACCCTTCCAAGGGTGACACAGACTGGCCTTCCTGACTTCATGTTCTTTCCACCTCTAAATCGCCTCTGATTGCTAAGCCTCATGAAGTCACTGGCCAGTGAAGGCCTGGTACGCTTCTGAGAATTGTCACATGCGTTTGGACATGTCCAATATTAACCTTCCAGATTTTCTTCCGGGTAGCCCCCTCCCTACAGGCCTGGCCATTGGACCATGTCTCCATCACTTCCTCCTCCATGGCTAACTCTATGTGACATCCAATGAGTTGTCCTGGGAGCTGGGCCTTGCCTTCCCTGCGGAGCCCTGCCCCAGCTTGTGGGTAGCCAGCTCACCACTGAGGTAGGAACCATTTAGAGAGATGTATGCTCACACTTTAGCATATCGCTGCCTGGAAGTCCCGCCACAGATGGTCCAACCCCAGGTAGGGCGACACCCACTTACTGTAGTTGAGGCTGTAGAAGGCGAATGCATTCCCGGGGAAGAAGGCCCCCCTCTCGGTCACAGAGAAGCACTGCATTTTGGTATTTGCCTTTACTGTCTCCTGGATGGCGCTATCTTCCCCATTCAGCCAGTTCCAGCTCCTCATGCATCCGTCCAGGCGAGGGTTAATCTGGAAAGACACAACTCCTGGTGGCTTCCTGAGCCAGGAAACCATAACGGCAGGCAGACGCAAACAGGAGAGGTCACCACGAGTCTGGCGCCATTGAACCTGCTGGCAGGGCCCTCTGGCTTATGTGTGTGTAAATCTATAGTGTAAAAACAATATAGGGAGGGTTTTTTTCCCTTCACAAAAGAGCTCTTCACTTTTCAAAACATTTCAGGACACCTATATCCATGCAGGATGAGAGCACATGCGTCAGTCAGGCAGCCACCTGCTCTGTCTGCTGGGTCTCCTCATTGTGGGTGAACGGACAGGTACCTGACCCCTGACTGCACAGGTTGGGGCGTTTTACTGTGCTGTGCTTTCCTCTGCCTCGAGCCTACAAAGCAAAGCTGAAAAACCAGGCCAGGGATGCCAGTCCCAGCTTGTCCATACACTGTGTGCAGACTGTTATATAATCAAATCAGGTCACCTCATGACCACACACTCACTGTGTGCAAGACTGTTATATAATCAAATCAGGTCACCCTCATGGCCACACACTCACTGTGTGCAAGACTGTTATATAATCAAATCAGGTCACCCTTATGACCATACACTGTGTGCAAGACTGTTATATAATCCAATCAGGTCACCCTCATGGCCACACACTCACTGTGTGCAAGGCTGTTATATAATCCAATCAGGTCACCTCATGACCACACACTCACTGTGTGCAAGGCTGTTATATAATCCAATCAGGTCACCCTCATGGCCACACACTCACTGTGTGCAAGACTGTTATATAATCCAATCAGGTCACCCTCATGACCACACACTCACTGTGTGCAAGACTGTTATATAATCCAATCAGGTCACCCTCATCTTATGTGTTAGATGTTATCATCCCCTTGGGACTCTCCTGAATTGTGGTGACTGGGTCAATCACCTCCAAACAGGTTTTCCATCTGTGGTGGATGTTGCCATTCCCAAAACAAGGGTTCTGACCACTGGGCTAGAGACAGATGAGGTACAAAGGCCAGGTGTGGCATAGGACAGAAAAAAATAGGACTTTGAAAAGTGATCCAAAGCCTCCCATTTAGAGCTTCCTCCACAGGAAATCTAGGTATGGCTAACAACCCAAAATGTTCTTGAGACACGTCCAAAAAGTTTTTTTGTTGTTGTTGTTTAAAAAAATGAGGTGTTTACTGCAAAATAGACTATTTTTGTCCTCAAGGACCACTTAAATGAGAATCATGAGCGGAAGTGGCTAGTTATTATGTACACTGACTGGCTGCCAGCTGGGGCCCCTCAAATTGTGAGATGCGCTCAGTAGAGGGCAAACCCCTCGAGGCACAGCCAAGCCTGAGCCTGCTGCATTCTCCTCCATGGTCAGGGCTGGACTTACGGGCTGGACGAGGTCATGCTCCTTGAAGGGAATGCCACCGACGGTGAGATTCAGGTGATACAGGCCTCTCTCCAGCTGGAACAGCTCACCAGCGACGGCAATCTTCATCACAGCATCTTTGTTGACCTTGATTACAAGGTTGCGTTCCAGCTCCTCCACAGAGATCTGAAGGGGGTCAGGCAGGGAGGGCAAGTAGATGGTCATTTCCAGAAGACCCCCCCCCCATAGTGCATCACCTGGGTCAAGTTCACCGCACCTCAGGGTAGATATGGCATGTTACTTGTGTCTAATGGCCCAACCTACGAGACTATACCCATGTCACCTGGGCCAGGGACACCTGACCTCAGTGGGGACATGCCATGCCACCTGTGTTTAGGAGCCTGACCCATGAGACCATGCCCATGTCACCTGGGCCAAGGACACCAGACCTCAGGGGAAACAACACACAAGTTTATCTGGTCCAGAAAGAGCCTGACCTCACAAGACCACACCCATATCACCTGTGTCCAGGAGGCACTAACCTTGCTAGAGCTCACGCTCACTCTCACCTCTGTGGGTTCTCCCCACACCCTTCCTTGCTCAGAGTCACTTCTGTGGCTCCCCTTGTGAGCTCACAGGTCAGGGTTCATGTGAAGAGGGCTAGCCTCTCCCACACATTTGGGATTAAAATCAAAACAGACCACCACCCGGTGTATTCTAGAAGACAGTCACAGAAAGGTCCTACTGATGCTTATTCCGGTTTAAAAGAACTGGAGAGCCATGTCTGACGTGGCACGGGCCTCTTGAGAAACTGCAGCCTGCTCGTCTATGGTACCTGCTCTAGGACAAGCACAGCACGTTGTCTTGGGTAAAGTGAGATGAGATCTGTTCGCTCATCCTCAGATGTCTTCAGGCCTGAGACCCTGGGCACTGGACTGTCATGGAGTGCTGCCCTCAGTGGCTCGTGTGTCTGTGTGAGGAACCTCCAGGCTACAGAGTGGAATCTGAATCCAGCCAAATGCTGGCTCAGAGCCAAACTGAAGCCTAGCATGAGCTCCATGTTTGAACTCTTCTCACATGTGACACAAACACAGTGTCATATAACAGCCCAGGGAAGCTCTGTAGAACAGACAGCTGCACCCCAGGCCCCAGGTCCTGCACTGCAGACTGTACTGTGAAGGGTGCCATGACCTTGGCTTCTGTATAGGTTTGTTAACAAGCTAAAGTTCCTCAGTTGAACAAGTTAAGTCTCTCAGTTCTGACCCCAGCAAGTACGATTACTCTGCACAGGAGGGTTATCAGCGTGGGCTGGACATAGGCTTGTATGTCCTACATCAGTGCTGCAGCCCTGGGCTGATCGCATCTGATATAGCAATGGGTCTTCTGCTGTCTAGGCTCTAGAGGACCAGGAGCAGAAAATGCAGCTCCTGGATGCCCCTCACCCAGTGTTATGCAGACGATGAGGTTCTGCCCAGCAGTAGTACCACAGATGACTCTGGGATCCATGAAATGATCTCTCGTAGCAGAACCCCACTCTGGAAGACCTTCATCCCCAAAGTGGGTGACATACTTTCGGCTATGCCCAAGGTGACCACCAGGGCAGACACTGTGCTGGGCGTACAAAAATGCATTCACTAAAGGTGTGATCTCCTCTGTGTGAGAAGGAACTGAGTGGGTGATGAACTCGTTCACTACTGAAGCGTCGGGTGGTCTGATATCCAGGACTGAGCCCAGCCTGTCTGGGGGCCTGGCAGCCCAGCTGGCCAGCACAGCTAACTGTGGGTAGGTGCCCATAATGGTCCAAGGGGGATGGGAGAAGAGTCATTGCTTCCTTCACATGCCTTCACTGGCTTCCAGGTTTCTACAGAAGAAACCCCAATATTTCTTCAGTGCTGCCCAGGCCTGAACATCAGTTCACTCTAGGTCTCCCATTGGTGTGTCTACTCAACTTCCTGCCTCTGCAGCCTAAAAAAAAAAAAGACCCCGCAACCACCCCACCTCTGTGGCCCATGCTAACTCTTGCCTCTTCAACCTATACAATCTCTCTGCTACTCACAAGGGGCTCCAGGTCCTAATGCCTGCTTCCTTCGCTCATCCTCAGCCCTGAAGTACCCCATCAGCTGGTGACCTGTCCCTATCATGGTTCTCCCTATGCTGGTGCTGTAGTTGGAAGAACATACATGTTCCGAATTTTTCTAAACTCCTAACAGTTAATTTACTGTCTAGGGTGGAGTGAGGTTGAATGATCAAGCAAATTCCTCAGAAACTTTGCACATAGGAACGCCTTGAAGCTGTGTAGGAATGTACATTAGATATGGTATGGTTCCCTGCCTTCTGGAACATCGGTATCCTTTTTAGCTGAGGTGGAGGCACACTTAGTGTCTTCCTGCATCTGTCAGAAGAGCAGAGTTATGAATGACTGGGCAGGGAACACTGAGGGGCAGAACTTGGCCTCCTGGGATGCTCTCTTACTGAGCCATGAGTTCAGGCTATGTAAGCCGCCACCTAGACAGTACCAAGCTATAGTCCCAGCCTGGGTCCTGGCGGGGTCCTAGTCCAGGCTTGTCCCCGAGGCTGTGTAGAGAGCACCCTCTGCCCTGGCTGCTTCTTTCCTTGGACCCTCTCCTGTTCTGCTACAGACACTCTGATCCCTCAAAGCCAGGAAGAAGGACAGACAGCAGTTGGTAGCTGGAGAGATGGCAGGGGTCCATGTCTGTCTGCAAAGCAGAACATGGATTTTTCATTTTGTCTTCACTGCAAAGGGAACAACCATGTCTTTCTGTTTTTCTTCCAAACATTAATTCCCAAGCCTGTTTTTATTGCCTGGGGTATAGGAAGTGATTCCTGAGTAGGAGATCACTGTCTGTCACCCAAACTCCAGTAGGGGAAGCAGCCGGAGCTGAGGGCAGAAGACTGTTGATCAGATGAACAGAAGATCCGGTCTCAGGTGCTCAGGTTCCTGGGTGTTATGAGCTAGTTATCTGTCCCCTCTGGTGGCCTTCAATGTTTGAGCATCCTCATGCAATTATTCTAGTACCTTCCGGGCCGATGCCCACATGGCTGTCACAGGAAGCCCTTTCTGAGTAAGCCACACTCAGCCAATGAAGCGGCAGCTCTGGTTAACAAGAGCAGGTGTCCTACCCACGGGCCACATCCAGCCCGAATGCTAGGGGTAGCCTCAGCCTTCCACTCACCGTCTGCCACATGCCATGGTTGATAATGGGCCCGCTGCTGGTGATCCTCCCGACACCGTTGTACCGCAGCTGCAACTCAAGCCGCCCAGCCCGCAGCCCCAGGACGATCCATGTGCTATCTGAACGGCCGCCAGCGAAGAAGAGGACTCCTTCAGGGTCAAAAGTTCGGAAGTCAAACTCAGCCAGCAGCCTGTAAACAGACCCGAGAAACAAGGTGGGGCGGAGAGCAGGTGGTTCAGGGCCCCCTAGTCCCAGAGCCAAGACCCCTGGGACACTTTCCAGGACATGGGGAGCTGGTTCACTCAGGGATCTTGAGTGGCTTTGGGCTCCTGGAAACTAGGAGCCCTGGCTCAGCCTTCTCACCTGGGTTCTGCCGTCCTGTGTGCCTGGCTCTCACCTGGTGGGTTGAAGCCTCTTAAAGCGTAGTCTGATCACCGGGGTGCCGCTGAACATGCGGCCCAGGTACAAGGACTTCACGCTCTTGGCCATGGTGAAGGGCACACACGGTAAGATGTCCTGCCATGAGATAGGAAGGTGTTGGGGGGCGGGGGATGCCCTGTGGCTGCCTTTTAAATAACTCTGAGGTCCTGGTCACATTGGGCGAGATCCTCTAATCTTCCAGAATCCCAAGGCTAGCCCACCCCTGGAAATCCCAGAGTCCATATGACCCATCCCATGTTGGTGCCCCCAGGCAGAGAGACCCAGGGTTCTGAAGTCTTCTATCACCTGCTTCTTTCTCACCTGTTCTTATTCGCTAGTGATGTTTAAATTATGAAATTCCTCCAACTCACAGAGGAGCACAGAGACTCATAAAAGTTAGTATACTATTAACAAAATGAACAGAACACAAAGTCCTTGAAGACTATGGTTCAAGAAGCTGATTTATGCTGTAGGCTTTCCCACTGACCAGAGATAGAATTAAAGCAGGTTAAGCTGGCTTCCAGGGGGGATGAGAGATGGAAGGGTCCTGCACTGTTACACTGGCCAGCAGGGAGCCTGAGCACACACGTGCTGGTCCCCTACCCCTCAGGAGGATGCCATCTCATGCAACGGGAGCCTCACAGAGGACCTAGATGACTTGAGCTTCAGGCTCATAACTGAAAAATGCTTATCCTGCTTCCTAGGCCTGTGACTTGCAAAGTCATCATGGTACATGGTCACTTGCTGTTGTCTTTCAGAAAATGCCATCAATGCACAATTTCCCTGATTTATTTAGCTTGTTACAGAGCCCTGAGCGAATGGTGTGTGTGTGTGTGTGTGTGTGTGTGTGTGTGTGTGTGTGTGTGTACATCCTGGTGTGAACACATCACACCTTGGGTCTGCACCAGCAGGCTACGTGGCTGAGAGTGGAGAGTTGCTAGGGAGATTTCATCAACACAACCAAACAGAGGTTTGGCCAGCCGTGTGGTCCTGAGAGCTAGTGGGAGTTTTCAGTCCATAACCAGTTAGTAGCAGAGGGTCCCACACAAAGCACAGCACTGGGGCTCCGCAAGGCCATCCAGCGGACACTGGGGTCACCTACCTCGCAAGTATCCATGTCCGGGGACAGCTTCAGGCCCCCGCGCCCGTCGCAGTGGCAGGTGTAGCTGCCCGGGGAGTTGACACAGGTCTGCTCGCAGCGTCCCTGCTGACACTCATCCACATCTGCCGGCAGAGGGACTCGGGGTAGGCGTGGGGAACGCGCCAAACACTGAGCAACCCCACTTACTCTTCCCAGAGACACGCTGTAGACATCACTGCTCAGCCTGCCGCCTCAGAGGCCTGTCTCTTAGGTCCCTGCTTCCCAGAGAGAAGTGAAGAGCTAAAGGGGTCTGAGGACTGTGCTCGGTCTGACCGGCTGACTGGCCCAGGGATGGAGGGACCGAGCAGGTCTGTGTGGGCTGTGGAGAACGGTGCAGGGAGGACCCTCTGAACCCTTAGCTCCGTGCTCCCTTCCCTGGGGGGCTCAGTTCTTCTCCAGGGCTCCCCTAGCTATCTATCTCTCAGAGTCTCTTGTATAATCTTGTATGTCTCTGCTCTCAGGACACGGTAAACCTCCACAGTGAGGGAATAAGCACACCATTCCCCATCTACTGCAGGCACAGAGGGCTGGGAGGAAGCCAAAGTCTACCAAGGAATTCGGGATCTTCACTGACTCTCCTGAAGGCGGGGGAAGGGTAAACACAGGTGTGTCCTCATTTGGGCACACCCTGGAACACATGCACATGCATGAGAGCAGTCTGTGTGAGCACACATGTATGGACACAATGGGTTCAGGAAAAAGGGGTGAGAGAGAGAGAGGACTGACTTTAGGGGTCATCTTCAATGAAGGTACACAGAGATCCCCAGTAGGACCTGGGATTTTTCCAACCTTCATGTGTATATAATGACTTCCTGGAAGGTTGGACCAACCAACGGGTGCCAGCCATAGAGCAATGCGGCCCATATTGAGGCAGCGACCAACACGTGTCCCAGGCTGAGGGTCAAAGAAGGAAGTAACCTGGGTGGCTGCGGCATGGGTACCTTGGCAGGTCTTCTCCTGGGAGCTGTACATGTATCCCTTGTCACAGAGGCAGGAGTACGAGCCCGGCAGGTTCTTGCAGCGTGCATCCCCACAGGTGTCTGCGTCTGCGCACTCGTCTACATCTGCAAGCAAAGCCAGCCAGGCCAAGGCTGTCCAGGTCGGTCTGGGACAGCTGCAGCGGCCACTGGGGACAGAGGGCGAGAACAGCCCCGGCACAGGAGGGTGGAGAGCGGGAGGAGGAAGGCACGGTGCCTTCGCCGTGGGTGCCAAGTGACGGGGTGCCCAGGGGCCACATGCTGCTCACCCCACACTGGGTACACTGCAGGCTTCATTGCTCAGGATCCACAAAGCAAGGCAGGTCTCCTCAACCTGCTACTAAAGTGTGGGGGCTGTGTCCCTTGGTCAAGGCCAGGGACAAGAGCCACAACGAGAGGGCCTCTGTTCCTGGAATAAGGACACAGGAGGGGAGGCCTATACATTCCCATATGCATTCCCCACACATTTCACATAGGTACAAGGACACAGTGACTGACTGTCCCCATACAATCACACCTTCCAAGGATATTCTTTGTGACTGTCAGAGGTGAACTCTGAGGTAGATGAAAATAAATTTTTCCCCCCAAAATGAGTGAGGGAAATAGTCATTTGTCTCATCAGATTTGCGCTCAGATCCTGAGTTGACCCCACCCCCTGCAGCCATCTGGACCATCCACATAGGTGGTTGTCACCTAGTCCTTGTGAGCCTCAGTTCCTCAGGGACACTCTGGTCCATCTGTGTTGGAGCAGAGGTTGAGCGCCATCCCTCTATACCCTAAATCAGCTCAGGGGGAACAGCTGGAGCATGCACTTTGAGATGATTGTTTGGGTATCCTCAGGCTCCCTGCTCCGGGCCGAGTAGAAATGGGACCACAGAGTGGGGAGGCCCCATCTGCTCCTGTGTTCGTGGGGGGCAGGGAAGGGGATGTCTGTGCTGGGAGGGTCTGGAAGGTATGGCAGGTGCACAGAGGTACTGCGGCCCGCCACCTTGCCAAGTTCCCCACAGTCAGCTGCAGAGATCTACGCCTTGTGACCACACAGGCTGTCTTGCAGGCTCTGTGGGCTGAAGGTACCTAGCAACACTAGTGTGGATGGGCAGTCCTTGCCCTTGCTCTCAGAGCTGGGGACTCATGTCCACGATGCTGGACTGGACCATTTCCAAAGGATGCTCATTCCCTTCTCGGGACAGGGAGGTAGGTGGGGTGCAGTTGCTCAGCCAGGGACTTACCTTGGCAGTTCCTGCCGTCTGGGGCAAGTGAGAAGCCACTATGGCAGGCACATTGGAAGCTTCCAGGCTTGTTGTGGCAGACCTGGCTGCAGCCCCCATTCTTCTGGGCACACTCATTGACATCTGGACATGAAGAAAGAAAGAGTGAGGGGCTTCTACCTGGACACTCCCCTGCTGGCCTCAGGTAGGTAAGGTGGACAGCGTGAGGGCCAGAGAGATATGAACTGCTGCGGGTGGGGAGAGCCACAGACTCAGTTCTGAAGGTCTCTAGATGCACAAGGGACGGAGTAAAGGACAAAATGGACCCACCAATCAATCGGTGCTCAGCAGCCACGAGACCTACACACAGCCTTGTCTGGCACCCTGAACGGAACTATCCGGATGACCTGTGGACGCAGCCAGGCTGCCCGGAGTGAAGGGCTGGGCAGGGTCTGCTATCTTGTTTGTAGCTTTACCTAATGCCTCACCGTCACCTGAGTAAACCAAAGTGGGGCCCCTTAGCTGGGGTGCTAAGACCCATGTGGCATTTCCTTCTTTTCAATCCTGGTCCTAAAACAGCTCTCTGGCTGCCTCAACTCTCTAGGAGAATGTGGCTTCAGTGAGCCTCGGGGCTGCTGCATGCCACCCTGGACAGGCAAAGGGTTCCCAAGAGGGATGCTGAGGTTGTCCATCAGGGCCTTATCCCAGGACAGACTAGAAGTATGGCTGAGCTCCCAGTCATGGGTAGTGGGTGAGGAGCAGGTGGAGCAGGGTGTGATCAGAGAGTGTGGGACAGAGAGAGGGTGGGGCTGTGGA
>CABHPQ010172854.1:0-14102 GCA_902168405.1 Peromyscus aztecus
AAAACAAACACTAGTAGACACGTGGTAACAGTCTGGGACAATATGAACATTCTAAAAACATGTGGTCACAGTCTGGGACAATATAAACATTCTACAAACATATGGTCACAGTCTGGGACAATATGAACATTCTATAGACACATGGTCACATTCTGGGACAATATGAACATTCTATAGAACGTGGTCAGTGACAGGGGCAATATGAACATTCTATAGACATGTGGTCAAAGACTGGGACATTATGAACATTCTATTAACATATGGTCCCAGTCTGGGACAATATGAACATTCTATAGACACGAGGGCACAGTCTGGAAAAAAACTACCATTCTATAGACATGTGGTCACATTCTCGGACAAAACTAACACTCTGTAGACACGTGGTCACAGTCTGGGACAATATGAACATTCTATAGACACGGATTCACAGACTGGGAAAATATGAACGTTCTATAGATATGTGGTCACAGCCTGGGAAAAAACTAACAATCTATAAATATGTGGAAATAGTCTGGAACAAAACTAAAACTCTGTAGACACATGGTCACAGTCTGGGAAAATATGAACATTCTACAGACACGTAGATATATTTTGGGCAATGTGAACATTCTATTGCCGTGGTCACATTCTGGGACAATAGAAAATTCTATAGACACGTGGTCACAGCCTGGGACAATATGAAAATTCTGTTGACCCGTGGTCACTTTCTGGGTCAATCTGAACATTCTATAGACGTGTGGTCACAGTCAAGGTCAATATGAACATTCTATAGACTTGTGTTCACAGTCCTGGACAATATGACCTTTATGTAGATATGTGGTAAGACTGGACAAAACTAACACTCTGTAGACACGTGGTAACAGTCTGGGATAATATGAACATTCTATAATCATATGGTCACAGTCTGGGACAATATGAACATTCTATAGACACGTGGTCACATTCTGGGACAATATGAACATTCTATAGAACGTGGTCACTGACTGGGGCAATATGAACATTCTATAGATGTGTGGTCACCCTCTGGGACAATATGAACATTCTATAAACATATGGTCACAGTCTGGAACAATATGAACATTCTGTAGATACGTGGTCACTGTCTGGGACAACATGAACATTCTATAGACATGTGGTCACAGTCTGGAAAAAAACTACCATTCTATAGACATGTGGTCACATTCTGGAACAAAACTAACACGTAGACACGTGGTCACAGTCTGGGACATGATGAACATTCTATAGACACCTGGTCACAGTCTGGGACAATATGAACATTCTCTAGACATGTGGTCAGCCTGGGACAATATGAACATTCTTAGACCTGTGGTCACAGTCTGGGACAATATGAACATTCTATTGACATGGTCACATTCTGGGACAATATGAACATTCTATAGACACGTGGACACAGTCTGGGAAAAAACTAACATTATAGACATATGGTCAAAGTCTGGAACAAAACTGACACTCTGTAGACACGTGGTCACAGTCTGGGAAAATATGAACATTCTACAGACACATGGTTACATTCTGAGCTATGTGAACATTCTATTGATGTGGTCACATTCTGGGTCAATAGAACATTCTATAGACACGTGGTCACAGCCTGGCCCAATATGAACATTCTATAAACGTATGGTCAGAGTCTGTTACAATATGGACGTTCTATAGACACGTGGTCACAGCCTGGGACAATATGGACGTTCTATAGACATGTGGTCACAGTCTGGGACAATATGAACATTCTCTAGACATGTGGTCAGCCTGGGCCAATATGAACATTCTTAGTCATGTGGCCAATTTAGGACAATATGAACATTCTATTGACGTGGTCACATTCTGGGACAATATGAACATTCTATTGACTCGTGGTCACAGTGTGCGAAAAAAGTAACAATCTATAGACATGTGTTCACAGTCTGGAACAAAACTAACACTATTTAGACACGTGGTCACAGTCTGGGACAATATTAACATTCTATAAACATATGGTCACAGTCTGGGACAATATAAACATTCTATAAACATATCGTCACAGTCTGGGACAATATGAACATTCTGTAGACACGTTGTCACAGTCTGGGAGAATATGAACATTCTATTTACGAGGTCACATTCTGGGACAATATGAACATTCTATAGAACGTGGTCACTGACTGTGGCAATATGAACATTCAATAGACGTGTGGTCAAAGACTGGGACAATATGAATATTCTATAAACATATGGTCACAGTCTGGGACAATATGAATATTCTATAGACACGAGGGCACAGTCTGGGACAATATGAACATTCTATAGTCATGTGGTCAGTCTAGAACAATATGAACATTCTATAGACACGTGGTCTCAGTATGGGAAAAAATTACGATTCTATAGACATGTGGCCACATTCTGGGACAAAACTAACACTTTGTAGACACATGGTCACAGTCTGGGCAAATATGAACATTCTACAGACATGTGGTTACATTCTGGGCAACGTGAACATTCTATTGATGTGGTCACATTCTGGGACAATAGAACATTCTAAAGACATGTGGTCACAGCCTGGGACAATATGAACATTCTATAAACATATGGTCACAGTCTGGGACAATATGAACATTCTATAGACACGTGGTCACAGTCTGGGACAATATGAACATTCTATAGACACGTGGTCACAGACTGGGACAATATGAACATTCTTAGACACGTGGGCACAGTCTGGGACAATATGAACATTCTATAGACACATGGTCACAGTCTGGGACAATATGAACTATCTGCAGACACGTGGTCACAGTCTGGGGAATATGAATATTCTATTGACATGGTCACATTCTGGGACAATATGAACATTTTATAGACATGTGGTTACAATCTGGGACAAAACTAAAATTCTATAGACACGTGGTCACAGTCTGGGACAATATAAACTTCCTATAGACACGTGGTCACAGACTGGGACAATATGAACATTCTGTAGACATGTGGTAAATCTGGGACAATATGAACATTCTGTAGATATGTGGTCACAGTCTGGGCCAATATTAACATTCTATTGACGTGGTCACATTCTGGGACAATATGAGCATTCCATAGACATGTGGTTGCAGTCTGGGACAATATGAACATTCTGTAGATATGTGGTCACAGTCTAGGACAATATGAACATTCTATTGACATGGTCACTCTGGGACAATATGAACATTCCCTAGACACGAGGTCACAGACTGTGACAATATGAACATTCTATATACACGTGGTCACATTCTGGGACAATAAGAACATTCTATAGACATGTGGTCAGTCTGGACAATATGAATACTCTATAGACATGTGGTCAGTCTGGGACAATATGAACATTCTATAGACGTGGTCACAGTCTGGGACAATATGAACATTCTATAGAGACGTGGTCACAGTCTGGGACAATATGAACATTCTATAGACACGTGGTCACAGTCTGGAACAAAAATAACACTCTGTAGATATGTGGATAATGTCTGAGACAAAATGAACATTCTAAAGACATGTAGTCAGTCTGGACAATAAGACCATTCTATAGACACGTGGTCACAGTCTGGGAAAATATGAACATTCTACAGACACGTGGTCACAGTCTGAGCAATATGAATATTCTATTGATGTGGTCACATTCTGGGACAATATGAGCATTCTATAGACATGTGGTTACATTCTGGGACAAAACAAACATTCTATAGACATGTGGTCATAGTCTGGGACAATATAAACATTCTATAGACAAGTGTTCACCGTCTGGGACAATATGAACATTCTATAGACATGTGGTAAGCCTGGGACAATATGAACACTCTGTAGACATGTGGTCACAGTCTGGGACAATATGAACATCTATTGTCGTGGTCACATTCTGGGACAATATGAACATTCTATACACACAAGTTCACAGACTGTGTCAATATGAACATTCCATAAACATATGGTCACAGTCTTGGACAATAAGAACATTCTGTTGACATGTGGTAAGTCTGGGACAATATGAACATTCTATTGACGTGGTCACATTCTGGGACAATATGAACATTTTATAGACATGTGGTCACAGACTGGGACAATATGAACATTCTAAAGACATGTGGTCTGTCTGGACAATATGAACTTTCTATAGACATGTGGTCACAGTCTGGGACAATATGAATATTCTATAGACATGTGGTCATAGTCTGGGAAAAAACTAACATTCTATAGACATGCCGTCACAGTCTGGGATAACTTCCCCTCTGTAGACACGTGGTCACAGTCTGGGACAATATCAACATTATATTTACGTAGTCACATTCTGGGACAATATAAACATTCTATAGACACGTGTTCACTGACTGGGGCAATATGAACATTCAATAGACGTGTGTTCACAGTCTGGGACAATATGCACATTCTATACACATGTGGTCCCAGTCTGGGACAATATGAACGTTTCATAGACACGTGGTCACAAACTCGGCAATATGAACATTCTATAGACATGTGGTCAAAATCTGGGACAATATGAACATTTCATAGACCTGTGGTCACAGTATGGGACAATATGAACAATCTATAGTGATGTCGTCACACTCTGGAACAATATCAACATTCTATAGACACGTGGTCACAGACTGGGACAATATGAACATTCTATAGACGTGGTCACAGTCTCGGACAATATTTACTTTCTATAGACACGAAGGCACAGTCGGGGACAATATGAACATTCTATAGACATGTGGTCAGTCTGGGACAATATGAATATTCTGTAGACGTGGTCACAGTCCGGGAAAAACTGAATATTCTATAGACACTTGGTTGCAGTCTGAGAAAAAACTACCATTTCATAGACATGTGGTCACAGTCTGGGACAAAACTAACACTGTAGACACGTGGTCACAGTCTGAGACAATATGAACATTAAACAGACACGTGGTCACAGTCAATTCAATATGAACATTCTGTCGACGTGGTCACATTCTGGGACAATATGAACATTCTATAGACACTTGGCCACAGACTGGGACATTATGAACATTCTATAAACATATGGTCACAGTCAGGGTCAATATGAACATTCTATAGATACTTGGTCACATTATTGGACAATATGAGCATTCTGTAGATATGTGGTCAGCCTGGGACAATAGAACACTCTGTAGACATGTGGTCACAGTCTGGGACAATATGAACATCTATTGTCGTGGACACATTCTGGGACAATATGTACATTCTATAGACACAAGGTCACAGACTGGGTCAATATGAATATTCCATAAACATATGGTCACAGTCAGGGACAATATGAACATTCTATAGACACGTGGTCACATTCTGGGACAATATGAACATTCTATAGAACGTGGTCAGTGACAGGGTCAATATGAACTTTCTATAGACGTGTGGTCACAGACTGGGACAATATGAACATTCTATTAACATATGGTCACAGTCTGGGACAATATGAACATTCTATAGACACGAGGGCACAGTCTGGGAAAAAACTACCATTCTATAGACATGTGGTCACATTCTGGGACAAAACTAACACTCTGTAGCCACGTGGTCACAGTCTGGGTCAATATGAACATTCTCTAGACATGTGGTCAGTCTGGGACAATATGAACATTCTTAGACATGTGGTCAAAGTCTGGGACAATATGAACATTCTATTGATGTGGTCACATTCTGGGACAATATGAACATTCTATAGACACGGGGTAACAGACTGGGACAATATGAACATTCTATAGATACGTAGTCATAGCCTGGGAAAAAACTAACAATCTATAGATATGTGGAAATAGTATGGAACAAAACTATAACTCTGTAGACACGTGGTCACAGTCTGGGAAAATATGAACATTCTACAGACACGTAGATATATTCTGGGCAATGTGAACATTCTATTGCCGTGGTCACATTCTGGGACAATAGACCATTCTATAGACACGTGGTCACAGCCTGGGACAATATGAACATTCTATAAACATATGGTCACAGTCTGGAACAATATGAACATTCTATAGATACGTGGTCACAGTCTGGGACAGTATGAACATTCTATTGACGTGGTCACATTCTGGGACAATATGAACATTCTTTAGACACGTGGTAACAGTCTGGGAAAAAACTACATTCTATAGACACGTGGTCACAATCTGGTACAAAACTAACGTTCTGTAGACACGTGGTCACAGTCTGGGACAATATGAACATTCTGTAGACATGTGGTCACTGTCTGGAGAAATATGAACATTCTATAGACATGTGGTCACAGTCTGGAGCAATATGAAAATTCTGTTGACCCGTGGTCATTTTCTGGGACAATCTGAACATTCTATAGAAATGTAGCCACAGTCTGGGACAATATAAACATTCTATAGACATGTGTTCATAGAATGGGACAATATGAACATTCTATAGACACGTGGTCACATTCTGGGACAATATAAACATTCTATAGACACGTGGGCTCAGACTGGGACAACTTGAACATTCTATAGACATGTGGTCACAGTCAAGGTCAATATGAACATTCTATAGACTTGTGTTCACAGTCCTGGACAATATGACTTTTCTGTAGATATGTGGTAAGACTGGGACAAAACTAACACTCTGTAGACACGTGGTAACAGTCTGGGATAATATGAACATTCTATAATCATATGGTCACAGTCTGGGACAATATGAACATTCTATAGACACGTGGTCACATTCTGGGACAATATGAACATTCTATAGAACGTGGTCACTGACTGGGGCTATATGAACATTCTATAGACGTGTGGTCACTGACTGGGACAATATGAACTTTCTATAAACATATGGTCACAGTCTGGGACAATATCAACATTCTATAGACATGTGGTCAGTCTGGGACAATATGAACATTCTATAGACATGTGGTCACAGTCTGGGATAAAACTACCATTCTATAGACATGTGGTCACATTCTGGAACAAAACTAACACGTAGACACGTGGTCACAGTCTGGGACATTATGAACATTCTATAGACACCTGGTCACACTCTGGGACAATATGAACATTCTCTAGACATGTGGTCAGCCTTGGACAATATGAACATTCTTCGACCTGTGGTCACATTCTGGGACAATATGAACATTCTATTGACATGGTCACATTCTGGGACAATATGAACATTCTACAGACACGTGGTTACATTCTGAGCAATGTGAACATTCTATTGATGTGGTCACATTCTGGGTCAATAGAACATTCTATAGACACGTGGTCACAGCCTGGCACAAGATGAACATTCTATAAACGTATGGTCACAGTCTGGGACAATATGGACGTTCTATAGACATGTGGTCAGCCTGGGCCAATATGAACGTTCTTAGTCATGTGGTCAGTCTGGGACAATATGAACATTCTATTGACGTGGTCACATTCTGGGACAATATGAACATTCTATTGACTCGTGGTCACAGTGTGTGAAAAAACTAACAATCTATAGACATGTGTTCACACTCTGGAACAAAACTAACAATATTTAGACACGTGGTCACAGTCTGGGACAATATCAACATTCTATAAACATATGGTCACAGTCTGGGACAATATAAACATTCTATAAACATATCGTCACAGTCTGGGACAATATGAACATTCTGTAGACATGTTGTCACAGTCTGGGACAATATGAACATTCTATTTACGAGGTCACATTCTGGGACAATATGAACATTCTATAGAATGTGGTCACTGACTGTGGCAATATGAACATTCAATAGACGTGTGGTCAAAGACTGGGACAATATGAACATTCTATAAGCATATGGTCACAGTCTGGGACAATATGAATATTCTATAATCACGAGGGCACAGTCTGGGCAATATGCACAGTCTATAGTCATGTGGTCAGTCTAGCACAATATGAACATTCTATAGACACGTGGTCTCAGTCTGGGAAAAAATTATCATTCTATAGACATGTGGCCACATTCTGGGACAAAACTAACACTTTGTAGACACATGGTCACAGTCTGGGCAAATATGAACATTCTACAGACATGTGGTTACATTCTGGGCAATGTGAACATTCTTTTGATGTGGTCACATTCTGGGACAATAGAACATTCTATAGACATGTGGTCACAGCCTGGGACAATATGAACATTCTATAAACATATGGTCACAGTCTGGGACAATATGAACAATCTATAGACACGTTTTCACAGTCTGGGACAATATGAAAATTCTCTAGACATGTGATCAGCCTGGGCCAATATGAACATTCTTAGACATGTGGTCACAGACTGGGACAATATGAACATTCTTAGACACATGGGCACAGTCTTGGACAATATGAACATTCTATAGACATGTGGTCAGTCTGGGACAATATGAACATTCTATAGACACGTGGTCACACTCTGGGAAAAAACTAACAATCTATAGATATGTGGTCACAGTGTGGGACAAAACTAAAACTCTGTAGACACGTGTTACCCGTCTGGGACAATAAGAATATTCTATACATATGTGGTCATAGTCTGGGAAAATATGAACATTCTATAGACACGTGGTCACAGCCAAGGACAATATGAACATTCTATAGGCATGTGGTCAGTCTGGACAATATGAACATTCTATACACCTGTGGTCCCAGTCAGGGACAATAGGAACATTCCATAGACAGATGGTCACAAACTCGGCAATATGAACATTCAAGAGACTTCTGGTCACAATGTGGGACAATATGAACATTTCATAGACCTGTTGTCACAGTATGGGACAATATGAAAAATCTATAGTCATGTCGTCACAGTCTGGAACATATGAACATTCAGTTGACTAGGTCACCTTCTGGGACATTATGAATATTCTATAGATACGTGATCCCAGTGTGGGACAATATGAACATTCTATAGCCACGATCTCACAGTCTGGGAAAAAACTACCATTCTATAGACATATGGTCACAGTCTGGGACAAAACTAACACTCTGTAGACATGTGGTCACAGTCTGGGAAAATATGAACATTCAACAGACGTGGTAACATTCTGGGCAATATGAACGTTCTATTGATGTGTTCACATTCTGGGACAATAGAACATTCTATAGACACGTGGTCACAGCCTGGGACAATATGAACATTCTGTAAACATATGGTCACAGTCTGGGACAATATGAACATTCTATAGACACGTGTTCACAGTCTGGGACAATATGAACATTCTCTAGACATGTGGTCAGCCTGGGCCAATATGAACACTCTTAGACATGTGGTCACAGTCTGGGACAATATGAACATTCTATTGACGTGGTCACATTCTGGGACAATATGAACATTCTTTAGACACGTGGTCACAGTCTGGGAAAAAACTACATTCTATAGACACGTGGTCACAATCTGGCACAAAACTAACGTTCTATAGACACGTGGTCACAGTCTGGGACAATATGAACATTCTGTAGACACGTGGTCACTGTCTGGGACAATATGAACATTCTATAGACATGTGGTCACAGTCTGGGGCAATATGAAAATTATCTACACACGTGGTCACATTCTGGGACACTCTGAACATTCTATAGACTTTTTTTACATTCTGGGACAAAACTAACATTCTATAGACATGTGGTCACATTCTGGGACAAAACTAACACATTGTAGACACGTGGTCACAGTCTGGGACAATATGAACATTCTATAAACATATGGTCACAGTCTGGGACAATATGAACATTCTATAGACATGTTGTCAGTCTGGGACAATATGAACATTCTATAGACATGGTCACTGTCTGGGACAATATGAACATTCTATAGACACGTGGTCACAGTCTGGGAAAAAACTAACAGTCTATAGATATGTGGTCATAGTCTGGAACAAAACTAACACTCTGTAGACAAGTGGTCACAGTCTGGGAAAATATGAACATTCTACAGACACGTGGTTATATTCTGGGCAATGTGAACATCCTATTGACGTGGTCACATTCTGGGACAATAGACCATTCTAGAGATACGTGGTCACAGCCTGAGACAGTATGAACAATCTATAAACATATGGTCACAGTCTGGGACAATATGAGCATTCTCTAGACATGTCGTCACCCTGGGCCAATATGAACAATCTTAGACATGTGGTCCCAGTCTGGGACAAAATGAACATTCTATTGACGTGGTCACATTCTCGGACAATATGAACATTCTTTAGACACGTGGTCACAGTCTGGTAAAAAACTACATTCTATAGACACGTGGTCACAATCTGGCCCAAAACTAACATTCTATAGACACGTGGTCACAGACTAGGACAATATGAACATTCTGTAGACACGTGGTCACTGTCTGGGACAACATGAACCTTCTATAGACATGTGGTCACAGTCTGGGACAATATGAACATTCTATAGACAGGTGGTCACAGTCTGCCTCAGTATGAAAATTATCTAGACTCGTGGTCACATTCTGGGACACTCTGAACATTCTATAGACTTTTTTTACTTTCTGGGACAAAACTAGCATTCTATAGACATGTGGTCATAGTCTGGGACAATATGAACATTCTATAGACATGTGGTCAAAATCTGGGACTATATGAACATTCTATAGACACGCGGTCACATTCTGGGACTATATGAACATTCTATAGACACTCGGTCACATTCTGGGGCAATATGAACATTCTATAGACACGTGAGCTCAGACTGGGCAACATGAACATTCTATAGACGTGTGGTCACAGTCAGGGTCAATATGTACATTCTATAGACTTGTGGTCACAGTCCTGGAAAATATGACCTTTCTGTAGATATGTGGTAAGACTGGGACAAAACAAACATGCTGTAGACACGTGGTAACAGTCTGGGATAATATGAACATTCTATAATCATATGCTCACAGTCTGGGACAATGAAAACATTCTATAAACATATTGTCACCGTCTGGGACAATATGAACATTCTATAGACACGTGGTCACATTCTGGGACAATATGAACATTCTATAGAACGTGGTCACTGACTGGGGCAATATGAACATTCTATAGACACGTGGTCACAGACTGGGTCAATATGAACATTCTATAAACATATGGTCACACTCTGGGACAATATGAACATTCTCTAGTCATGTGGTCAGCCTGGCACAATATGAACATTCTTAGACATGTGGTCACAATATTGGGACAATATGAACATTCTATTGATGTGGTCACATTCTGGGACATTATGAACATTCTATAGACACGTGGTCAAAGACTGGGACAATATGAACATTCTGTACATACGTGGTCACAGTCTGGGAAAAAACTAACAATCTATATATATGTGGAAATAGTCCGGAACAAAACTAACACTCTGTAGACACTTGGTCACAGTCTGGGACAATATGAACATTCTATTGACATGGTCACATTCTGGGACAATATGAACATTCTTTAGACACGTGGTCACAATCTGGTACAAAACTAACGTTCTATAGACACGTGGTCACTGTCTGGGACAATATGAACATTCTATTGACATGTGGTCACAGTCTGGGACAATAAGAACATTCTATAGACATGTGGTCACAGTCTGCAGCAATATGAAAATAATCTAGACACGTGGTCACATTCTATGACACTCTGAACATTCTATAGACTTTTTTTACATTCTGGGACAAAACTAGCATTCTATAGACATGTGGTCATAGTCTGGGACAATATAAACATTCTATAGACATGTAGTCACAATCTGAGACAATATGAACATTCTATAGACACGTGGTCACATTCTGGTACAATATGAAAATTCTATAGACACGTGGGCTCAGACTGGGACAACATGAACATTCTATAGACATGTGGTCACAGTCAGGGTCAATATGAACATTCTATAGACTTGTGGTCACAGTGCTGGACAATATGACCTTTCTGTAGATATGTGGTAAGACTGGGACAAAACTAACACTCTGTAGACACGTGGTAACAGGCTGGGATAATATGTACATTCTATAATCATATGGTCACAGTCTGGGACAATATGAACTCTCTACAGACACGTGGTTACATTCTGAGCAATGTGAACATTCTATTGATATGGTCACATTCTGGGTCAATAGAACATTCTATAGACACGTGGTCACAGCCTGGCACAAAATGAACATTCTTTAAATGTATGGTAACAGTCTGGGACAATATGAACATTCTATAGACACGTGGTCACAGTCTGGGACAATATGAACATTCTCTAGACATGTGGTCAGCCTGGGCCAATATGAACATTTTTAGACATGTGGTCAGTCTGGGACAATATGAACATTCTATTGACGTGGTCACATTCTGGGACAATATGAACATTCTATAGACCCGTGGTCACTGTTTGTGAAAAAACTAACAATCTATAGACATGTGGTCACAGTCTGGAACAAAACTAACACTATGTAGACACGTGGTCACAGTCTGGGACAATGTGAACATTCTATAAACATATGGTCACAGTCTGGGACAATATAAATATTCTATAAACATATCGTCAGAGTCTGGGACAATATGAACATTCTGTAGACACGTGGTCACTGTCTGGGACAATATGCACATTCTATCGACATGTCTTCATAGTTTGGGACAATATGAACATTCAATAGACGTGGTCACAGTCTGGAAAAAAATGAACATTCTATAGACACGTTTTCGCAGTCTGGGAAAAAAATACCATTTTATAGACATGTGGTCACAGTGTGGGACAAAACTAACACTCTGTAGACAAGTGGTCACAGTCTGGGACAATATAAACTTTCTGTAGACAAGTGGTCAGAGTCAAGGCAATATGAACATTCTATTGACGTCCTCACATTATGGGACAATATGAACATTCTATAGACTCTTGGCCACAGACTGGGACAATATGAACATTCTATAAATGTATGGTCAGAGTCACGGACAATATGAACATTCTATAGACACGTGGTCACAGTCTGGGAAAATATGAACGTTCTATAAACATATCGTCACAGTCTGGGACAATATGATATTCTGTAGACACGTTGTCACAGTCTGGGACAATATGAGCATTCTATAGACACGTGGTCATAGTCTGGGACAATATGAACATTCTCTAGACATGTGGTCAGCCTGGGACAATATGAACATTCTGTAGACATGTGGTCACAGTCTGGGACAATATGAACATTCTGTAGACATGTGGTAAGTCTGGGACAATGTGAACATTCTGTAGACATGTGGTCACAGTCTGGGACAATATGAACATTCTATTGATGTGGTCACATTCTGGGACAATATGAACATTTTATAGACATGTGGTCACAGACTGGGACAATATGAACATTCTAAAGACATGTGGTCAGTCTGGACAATATGAACTTTCTATAGACATGTGGTCACAGTCTGGGACAACATGAATATTCTATAGACATGTGGTCATAGTCTGGGAAAAAACTAACATTCTATAGACATGTCGTCACAGTCTGGGACAAAACTTCCCCTCTGTACACGTGGTCACAGTCTGGGACAATATCAACATTATATTTACGTGGTCACATTCTGGGACAATATAAACATTCTATAGACACGTGTTCACTGACTGGGGCAATATGAACTTTCAATAGACGTGTGGTCACAGTCTCTGAGAATATGAACATTCCTTACACATGTGGTCCCATTCTGGGACAATATGAACATTTCATAGACACGTGGTCACAAACTCGGCAATATGAACACTCAATAGACATGTGGTCAAAATCTGGGACATTATGAACATTTCATAGACCTGTGGTCACAGTATGGGACAATATGAACAATCTATAGTCATGTCGTCACAGTCTGGAACAATATCAACATTCTATAGACACGTGGTCACAGACTGGGACAATATGAACATTCTACACACACGAGGTCACAGTCAAGGCAATATGAACATTCTGTCGACGTGGTCACATTCTGGGACAATATGAACATTCTATAGACACTTGGCCACAGACTGGGACAATATGAACATTCTATAAACATATGTTCACAGTCAGGGACAATATGAACATTCTATAGATACATGGTCACATTGTGGGACAATATGAAGATTCTGTAGATATGTGGTCAGCCTGGGACAATATGAACACTCTGTAG